>OY829542.1:17043444-17266881 GCA_963691705.1 Viola odorata
GTGGTGGGAAACCATGAAGCTTCTCAGCTACTGCCAACAAATCCCTATTCTGCCACGAAAGCAGGGGCGGAGATGCTAGTTATGGCATATGGGCGGTCATATGGTTTGCCTGTGATCACGACCAGAGGGAACAATGTTTATGGGCCCAATCAGTTCCCTGAAAAGTTGATACCAAAATTTATCCTCTTGGCTCGGCAGGGAAAGCCTCTTCCGATTCATGGAGATGGATCCAATGTCAGAAGTTATCTCTACTGTGAGGATGTTGCTGAAGCATTTGAAGTTGTTCTCCACAGGGGTGAAGTTGGCCATGTGTACAACATTGGGACAAAGAAGGAGAGGAGAGTGATTGATGTGGCCAAAGAAATTTGCGAACTTTTCAAACTGAATCCGGATTCACATATTAAGTTTGTGGAGAACAGGCCTTTCAATGACCAAAGGTACTACTTGGATGACCAAAAATTGAAGAACCTGGGTTGGTCTGAACGCACCTCATGGCAAGAAGGTTTGAAGAAGACAATGGAATGGTATGTTGCCAATCCTGAATGGTGGGGTGATGTTTCTGGAGCTCTCCTCCCCCATCCAAGAATGCTGATGGTGCCTGGGATTGAAAATAAATCTAATGGTGGGGACGGTGCAGACTCAGTGTCATCTCTTAAGGTAGATAATTCTAACCAGAGCAGTATGGTGGTGCCGATTCCCAGGAGCAATCTATCCTCACAGAAACCAGCCCTCAAGTTCTTGATTTATGGTAGAACAGGTTGGATAGGGGGACTTCTCGGGAAGCTCTGTGAGAAGCAGGGGATACCTTATGAGTATGGAAAAGGGCGTTTGGAAGACCGATCTCAACTCTTGACAGATATTCAGAATGTTAAGCCAACTCATGTTTTCAATGCTGCTGGAGTGACTGGTAGACCTAATGTGGATTGGTGTGAAAGTCATAAAACAGAGACCATTCGAACCAATGTTGCTGGTACACTCACTTTGGCGCAGGTCTGCATGGAGCAAAACATCCTAGTGGTTAATTATGCCACTGGTTGCATTTTTGAGTATGATGATGCACATCCTTTGGGTTCAGGAATAGGGTTCAAGGAAGAAGATAAGCCCAATTTTACTGGTTCTTTCTATTCGAAAACCAAAGCCATGGTAAATTTTCAATCATCCTGTCTGTGGTTGTAAGTAAAATATGCATCTTTACGCATTATAAGTTTAGCTGAATAGTATATCTATTTCAATGGTTTTGCTAGGTTGAGGAACTTCTGAGAGAATACGACAATGTTTGCACCCTCCGAGTCCGCATGCCAATATCTTCTGATCTCAGCAATCCACGCAATTTTATCACAAAAATTTCTCGCTACAGCAAAGTTGTCGACATTCCAAACAGCATGACAATCTTGGATGAGCTTCTGCCCATTTCAATTGAGATGGCCAAAAGGAACTTGAGGGGTATATGGAACTTCACAAACCCCGGTGTTGTGAGCCACAACGAGATTTTGGAGATGTACAAGAACTATATCGATCCCAGCTTCAAGTGGGAGAATTTCACACTGGAAGAACAGGCAAAGGTGATTGTTGCCCCTCGCAGCAACAATGAGCTGGACGCATCTAAATTGAACAAAGAGTTCCCAGAGATGCTTTCAATCAAAGACTCACTGATTAAGTACGTGTTCGAGCCGAATAAGAAAGTTTAAGTGGTGAGGTGGGAAGGCAAGTAAAAAGCAATTGGTGTTCATACTTCATATCAGATTCTGCAACTTTCCCATGGGTAATTTAGTAATTATTTATTACTATTTTTTCTTATTATTGGCCATGATTTTAGTTATAGCTTTACTACTCGATAAGGCTGTTTGCACGTTATTCTTTTGTTGGATGATTTTTGTTTTAGCAGTCTCATAAGGATGAGGATTGCTTTAAGGTGACAGATGTGTTTTTACTTTTTACATTTTAAACTATGATGTAGCTATTTATTTATTTTCAATAAATTTGCACTTTTAAGGTTTGATTCTTGAATTGTACTTATATAATGTAGTTTGCTCGACTGCTTTCTTTTACAATTTCCTTCTGGTCTTTCTGATCTTTCTGGTTGCAAACAAGTTAATTTGTTTAATGAACATTTCCTGGCCTTTCAAATATGCAAAGTGGCTTGCTGATTCTGCTTGTTACTTAGCTTATAATTGGGCAACCATACATCTTTTTCGTTTGGGATCGGTAAAATGATCGAATCAACGATCTCTTGTTTGGGAGGCATTGTCTATACTATAGAGAGCACACAATTCAATTCTCATCAGTCATCATGACCTTCAAGATGGGCTTCATGGACTTCAAATGTAGAGCACCATTTTCTAATTAGTTTGAGAAATTAAGAACCAATTTCATCAATTCAATATTTTAATTAATCTAGCATAATCGTCGGGTTTGTTGCTAATTTTCCATTCCTGTTTTTTTTTATTAAAAAAAAAAGAGAAGAAAAGTAAAAGATAAAAAGAAACAATTTTTCGTTCGAGTCACGCACTTGACATTTGTGTGATATGTGGAAGGATGGAAATTGAAAAGCAGGCGGTTAGTTAGAGCAGAGAGAGAAACAGAGTATATATATAAATAAGGCAGCAGAGCAGGGAAAAACTGAAATCGAATTTGAAATTTAGAGAATAGAAAGGAAAAAAAGGTAAGTGGAGCAGCAGAAACAGAAAATGACGAAGTGGAAAAGCTGCAACAACTTGAGCATGGAGGAATACCTTGAATTTCTTGCTTCTCACTCTGAGAAGGAACGAATCCATGAAATGCTCACCATCAGTTCCCTCAACCAGGTCTCTCACTCTCTCTCTCTCTCGGTCTTCATCTTTTCTGTTCTTCAACATTTTTTATGGCTTCATCGCTAGCTGATCAATTGCATGTATGTGCTCGAGATTTGTTGTATTTGATCGATTTCTTGTTTGTTTGTTTCTGGTTTTTAGATCATTTTCATTCACGGTTTCAAGCGGATTCGTAATACTGCTAAGGTACAATTTCAACTTGGCTCATTTCTCTTCTTCTCCTTTTGAGTTTTTCGTCTGTGGTTTAATTTGAATGATGGAGTTGTGGTGAGTAGTTCCTCGGTTTCTCATCATCTATTGTTTGGTTGCTCAGGAAATGAAGGGTGAAATAGTAATTAATCGATTCTCCGTTGTCTTTAATTTTTTCTACTTCCCGCTGTCATCCATGTTATATGCAGCTAGTAATTAAAAATTGGATACTTAATTGCAAATCTGTTTGGTTTCGGAGAAAATTTAAAGAACCGATTCACTCTTTCTACTCTTATTATGATCTGTAATTGATTTTGAGGAATATATGTTTTGTTTCGAAAAATGGACAGAAACTGCTGGTTGAAGCGGTGGAGGCAATAGATCCGGTGACTCCATGGCGCTCCACGCTCGGTGAAACCGGCGTAACGCCGCTGCCGATCGGCGAGGAGGAGATCGTGGCGGACCTGGAGGAGTTGAAGTGGCAGGAGTGCTGCGTCACCTCCGTCAGGACTCTCAAGGCCAAATCCAAACCCAAAGAGAAGTCTCTCACATCTAGACGGGGCGGTAACGGCAAGAAACAGAAGCGCACGCTAGCACATTTGGCTGCTGCGAAAGCCGAAGTGGAAGCCTGGCTCGCTTGCTCTTGGATCCTCCTCTTGAAGTCTTGATCATTCTCTCTCTCTCTCTCTCTCTGTTTGGCTTTGGCGGGAGTGAGATTCTCTCTCATCAAGGGTATTTCCGTCTCTTCAGCAATACCTGGGGTAGTTTTGTCATTCAGACTATGTTTGAGTTATGAATTTGAATTTTGGTAGATGAAATGAGCTTCTGTTGTCCTTCCCATTTCCAGCTCTACAAAGGATTAAGCTAATGAATTCGAGCTATTTAAAAGTTAAACCGAAGCGATTTTTACATCAAGTAGTATATTATTTTCTCCATCCACCTCAAACCAGAGACTGAACCAGTTGATTTAATGGGAGTGACAAAAAGAGTTTCTCCAATCCTTTCATTAAAATCTACCAGCTCTCTCCACGGTCTGTCGATACATCTATAGTAATTAGTTATATCATATGAATTTATTGCATAGTTGATTGCAATGTTCTAAATATTCACAAGCAAGCAGGGGCTGAGAAATGGTGCAAAAATGTCGGCAGATCCAACGAAGCACTCGCTATGGACCTGTCCGCTTCAGTAATTTCCACATCCCCGTTCGAAGTTTCCTGTACATTTTCCATGAAAAAGAACCCTAGTTATGCTTCACCAACTAAAGATTTTCACCATCAACATTACTACACTCAAGTTGTTCAAATGTTTGGTTTCAAAGATTGGCATACATTTATCAATTGAATTGTTGCTAAAATTTTAAAACTTCCATTACCTCGTTATTCAATCCCCTAATGTAAGCCACAAGTGCTAACTGCAATTGATCTGGTGGTAGTTCATCACTTTTCCCATCAATTACACAAATTCTCTGCAGAGAGAGCATCGAAACAGTTGTTAGTTCTAGAAATGGACTGACAAGGGCAAGCCAGAAAAATGGAAAAGAGGGAGGAAGAACATGAGCAAAAATGACAAATTTGCAGTAATCACTATTCACTACTCACTATTCAGATAACAAAAGAATAATTCACCTTTAAAGCAAATCCTCATTACTATTTACCCTAAAACGAGTATTCTAGCCACTGATCAGCATTAGAAACATATGTACAAGGATGCTTTCGACTATATCTCACCACTTCGCTTCATGGTCAGATTACAGCAATGTTTAAGTGCATTGAATAATATTGAGAGAATCTCAGCAGTTATGTTATATGTTAATTGTAATCAGACAATGGTATGACTACAAGCTTGACAGAAAAGTAAGAAAGGTCGCCATGTCGAAGGCATAATAATATTCACCAAAACCATAATTAGAATTCAAGTTTCCTCAGAAAAGCGGGAAGAGAAAATGAATGTGATCCAAATAAACAGTGGCTTAGAAGCTTTTTTTTTTCTTTTAATAATAATAAATGACAGTTTAGAAGGCAAATGAAAACTTAAGAATTAATTACTTACGATACTCCTATCAGAAGCAAATAGAGATGGATCCCGTCCAAAGCCAAAAACAACTTTCAATATCCTATGGATGTCAACTTTGGCCCAACCAAAGTAAATCCCTGAAACTTGGTGAGGAAGAGGAAGCTGACTGTCATCTGGAATTCGATACTTTTGTCAGTATTGTAGAACATATGTGAATCCAAATGCAGAATCAGAAAACAAAAAAAAGAAATCGGTGTTGGTTTCATGAACCACCACGCAAACATACTCCTTAGCATGTTAATATTTTTACCTACGAAAGTAATGAAGAACCAAGAACACAATGCTTACAGATGTCAAGTACTATCATACTACCTACCGAACTATAGCAGCACAAAAATGAGGAACTAGTTGCGACTCAGAACAAGGAATTTTGGCAAATATTCAGAGGAAGCCAACAACTATGGAGCTAGACATTATAAGCTCATTGAAAGTTTGACAACAACAAATGGGGGAATCAAGAATACAGGGAGAGTGAAAAAAAATTGCTTACTTGTAACTTCAACAAGAGACCCATTTTTATACTTGCCAATCCAGTAAATTGGTTCAATAGGCAGTGCATTATTGATCCCTGCAACATCATGAAAAATACATCATAAACTTGGAAAAGCCAAGGACGATAATAATCATAATAAAGCCCACTTAAGTTATACGTACAGTCATCAAATGGCGGAAGACCCCATAAGTGAGGGTGAAACTCTAGAAGTGAATGGAGTACACTGTCCGCTAAGAAAGAACAATCAGCTTCACTTAGGGATGGAACAGCCACTGCCTTCATTTTAGCAGCCTTAGCAGCTTTCACACCAACCCTTTTGGATTATGGAGAATAACAATAAATCGTACAACCAACCGATTAAAACAATGCAACAAGAAAGAGAACTAACATAAGCTAAATTAAATAAATCAAAAGAAGCACATCTCATGGATGAATTTACTCATTGAGATCTCATAAAATAGTCAGTAAAATGTACTGTCTCTATGAAGTTGGCTTGAGTTGTAACAAGTCCAATCTTCATCTTGTTAAGAAAAAAGTTAGTGGACGCTGAACAAAGAAAGAATCAGGAAGCAGATGGTGCCGAGGTTTCTGCCAAAGTACTCCAAGCATCAAACGCGCATTTACAATCTCAATTATTGAGTTGATTTAAATCAAACAGGGACCAAATACAACTTGAGTAAAATCATTCCAGAACTAGTTGAGACCTGGACAAACAGCATGATCTTTTTCTTCATTTTGGTTTGGTGTTAAACTAACATTCTGTCAGCAATGAGATCAAATCCTATTTCACCAGTTTAGGGGATAAAATTGAAGCCTCCCCTTAGACTCCTACTACACCAGCCTGATCTTTGCTTACACACTAGATCCAAGTTCTGCAAAATACATCTACAAAAATCCCCTCCTTAAATTATTCTCAGTGGGTACTGCCTCCAACTTCCCATATATATTCTGCTACATTGGATTCCTAAGATAATGAGGAATTGGATTGGGGGTAGATAGATTGAAGCCATATGTGTAAAAGCTCTAGTTTTACCCCTCCAAAAACTTGGAATTTCAGTATACAATGGTAAAACTCAGTAGAAATCAATAGACAGTATTCATGAAAATCCATAGCCTCAGCAGTCAGCAATTGCATTACAATTTTCCAAATGTAACAACTATGTGTATTAAACTTACATGGAGTCTTCTATCACCAGGCATTCTTCTGCATTAACACCCATTCTCCTTGCAGCCTCCAAGAATCTACAATTAAATTGAAAATTTAGCTCAAATGAATGTCAAAATTCAGGAGAAATTTGGAAGAAAAGTTTCCGTCCAACAAAAGTACATGCACATGAAACGTGCAAGGATCATTGGATACCAAAGGAAACATAAAAAAGGGGCTCAGAGTACTGGAAGGTCACACAGAAACACACAGGAAAGCAGTAGCAATTGAGCACTTGCACCAACAGCTTTATTTGAATCAGAGTCCTTTTATTTATTTATTATTATTCACCATTGGGAGCATTAGAAAAACTTGATGCAAATGGAAAATTACAAGTCTGGTGAAGGCTTCCCTGATTTTACCTGATCACTTCCCATAATTACTGAGAAGCAATCTTTCCAGCCTACAAAATTCAAATGAATATACAGGAAGTGGTAAGAAAAAAGTACCAAACAAGACATCATAAATACCACATGATTGAATTGAGAATTAGGCCATACAATGAGCTAAGACGTATAACACAAGAAAAAAACAACCAAAAAGGAGTGAAAGGAAACATTAATGAGAGAGAAAAAAACCACAGAACCAAAATTGAGAAATACATCTCATACAGTAGCTTAGATGATCAACACACAACCTGGAGGAATAGGCAATGAAGGGTTTAAGAAGAATATTCTCACGAAAAAAACCCAACACATTTTAAAGGTATCAGCATGATTAACAATAACATTGACAACTCCACAGTCTACTGCCTTCTCTAGACCAATTTTTCGGCAAATATTATGATACTATTTCTTCTCACTACAGTGATTGTAAAGAAAACAATCTTTTGTATGTGAAGCTAAATTATTTCTAATGAAATTCTGGCTTTCCCTTACAGTTTCAACCTTGACCAATAGAACAAATCCACTTCTAATAAAAATGATTCTAAGAAAGGATGCATTTTTAATAGCCATAGTTAAATGTGAGATGCAAAACCAGACCACAAGGTAACCAGGTAAACTTTGAATGACATGGCCTGAGAACACCTACATTGTAGTGAGAGCACAACAAAAGTGTCAACAGTAGCTATGGGCGTAGTTACATAATATGGAAAGAAAGAGGTCATGCAGGCTAATGTTCAAGCAAGTTAAAAGAGAAACCTTCTTGTCGGGAGATTTTTGTATTGACGGAATCTGTTGAGGAGTTTGAAGCAAGAGCAAATGGCACTCCATTCTTAAAGAGATGCTTGATAAAACGATTAGCACCAGGTAAAGCACTGGCCTGCAGCCACCTAAAAGATAAAGTTAGGGAGCATAAGTCTATAGAATACTAAGTAATATTAATGCAAACATGTGTGACACAAACTGCTGCATAACATGGTGATGCAGGTTTCTTCTCCTATAACTGCATTCCCATGTTACTACAAGCATAAAGTGAAGGAAACATTTGTACTTCCAAGTTCCATCAATACCATCCATAATACCATATTGTGTGTGTAACTGATTCTCAGTGGTACTACAATCCTTCCCTATTATAATGACAATTAGAATACATGGCGTAAAAATATGACCCATGTTCCTTTTTTATTCATAATCCAAATACAACCAAAAGCAATGGCACGACAGGTTGAAGTAAAACTTACTTTTGGTAATACATGGGCATGATTTCCCGGATAAACTCATCAGGGGTTAATGGGAGCTCATAATCCTTAACAATGGCCGCTGCTGACACTTGTAAAGTCATTCCCAACCTCTTCTTGCTTTCCCTCTCTTTATCCAATTCTTTCCCGTGCTTTGCCAGGAGTTCTTTTATGATTCCCTTACTCGCATTCTCTGGCCAAGCACAGACCCATACACAAGAGTAAGGAAAAGGGAAATTTCACAAGAACGAACTAATAGAAAAACAAAAAAACAAAAACAAAGAAATCAGACCTGTGTTCAAAAGGGTACCATCCAAATCAATAATGAGGGCAGAAATTTTGGGTTTGAGATCATAGGAGGCCATGGGATCATTGGGATGGATGGGCAGAGACGAAGAAGAAAGATTGTTGTTTGGGTCATGCCATGTGTTTGTTTAATGTTATGCACATATATATATTAGAGAGAGAGGATCGATGGGGAAGAGTGGTGAGTGAGTGGGCTTGGAATTAATTTACGCAAGAGAGCGGGAAAGATTCAAAAGCATTGTGCTTGATGCTTCAAATATTGCATTTTAGAATTCGATGCATCACTTTCTATGACCAAATACCACGCAACTGCCAGGAAGGAATAGCATTAGGCCATTAGCAATTTAGCATTAGGAATCGCATAGGCCATACATAGATGAGAGAAAGAGAACCCAGTAAAGTTATCTTCCAACCGGAAAAAAAGAAAAAACAAGAATCGTCGTCGGCTTTCCAACTAATTTATTTGGGCCGAATATTAATACCAATACCAAATAGGAATATCTAGTAGTATCAATTTTGTCACAAAACAAAACGCACAACGGAAACGACGAAGCCTTACCTGCATTAAAAAACAAAAAGAAACATTTTAATAGGTTTATCATTGGGTCGGGAAATTGACCTGGAAGCTAAAAGTTCAATGGTTGGAGGTTTAAATGGGACACAACGGAAATCAAACCGAATTTAATATAATTAATAATATTATATATTTTTATATATTTAAATTCATTTTTTTAAAATTATATTTTTTAAAATTATATTTTTTAATTAATTGTGCAAGAAATTCCTGAAAATGTATCATTCCATATGATTTTGAGGTAATTTGAGATCAGAGTGAGGCAATGTATAATTGTCATTACAAGAAATAACACTAAGGATAATTATTTGGATAAATAGTTTTTTAGTTTAAAATAAACAAGAAAATATAGAGAAAAAAAAACTTTAGACCTAATTGTGAAGCTAACCTTTAATATTTATATCAATTTGGTCTGATTCTTTTTTTCTTTGAATTTTACATTATGGAGTGACCCAATTGACATCATAAACTTTCTTTTTTAGGAATGGGTTAATGATATTAGTAGTCTATATACTCCAATTACCTTATTGATTTGGCTCATATACTTTTTTTTGTTCCGATTTGGTCCTTTGACTGCTTTTTGCATGTCAATTCAGCTCCTCACCCAAACGCCGTGCATATATGGCATTTTTTATATTATTTTTTATGACATGGCGTTCGACGTCGAATGACACATCAGTAAATTTTAAAAAATATATATATATATATATTTATTTTTTTTAGAAAGAAATTTTTAAAATTTCAAAATAATTCAAGAAAAAAGAAAATATTTTTAAAAAACTGATATAGTTGTTTTGTTAAATTCTAAAAAAAATGAAAAAATATAAAAATTATTAAAAATATAAAAAACCATTATATAATCTTTTTTTTCAAAACAAATTCAAGAAAACCTGAAAAAAATATAGAACTAAAATATTTTTTCTAGAACTAAAAAAAGATCATATAATAATTTTTTTGTATTTTTAAAAACTTTAATTTTTTTCAATATTTTTATAATTTTAAAAAGAAACTATATCAATGTCTATAAAATTATTTTCTTTTTTCTTGATTTATTTCAAAATTTTAAATTTTTATGATTTTTTATACCTCATAAAAAATTATATAAAAATGCCATGTATGCACGATGTTTGGAGGATGGGCCGAATTAATACGCAATAAATAGTAGAGGGACCAAATTGGGACAAAATAAGGTACAATTTTTTAGTATATATATAAAGCAAAACACTATTTCTGTAGAAATAAGGTCAAAAGAAAAAAAAAATCATTTTCCTCTTCTCCCTTTTCTCTACTTTCCTTTAAAAAAATTATTCATTGATTATTTCAGTCCCTGTATTTTCTAAAAAATTCCAATCACACGCTTAGGGGATTAATTTAGTCATCATATTTATAAAATATTTGCAACCAAATCTCATTTTTTTCTTGTATTTGTAAATTCGGTCTAACTAAACCTTATACAATTACTCAATCCAATAATTTATATATGTATAATTCACTGTTAATGAAAATAAAGCAGTTGTTTCATAAATCTTGACTTCGTTATTTAATGATCAATTTAATTTTGTGTTCACAAAAAATTAAATAATCAAACCTCTATATTTATGGATTCTCATTTTTTTTGTGTGTTTATAAATGTAGTCCACTAAATATATATATAATACAACTTTAATGTTTTATATAATAGTTGGTTTGATGTAATTAGGTAGCTATAAATTGTTTAGATTTTTGAGATTTGCTTGAATGAAATATTTTTTAACACACTAGTAAGAATATTGCTATCGTTTCTAAAAATGTTTACTATTGTTAATGGTATTTTATCTATGTTTAGAGTTTAAAATTCACTTAATAAAGAGTTTGAGAATGTCGTAGCTTTTAAAGAATAAAATGTGTGAATCTCATGGGAATTTCTACTCCACAATATATAATTTGCATAATCATGAAAAAACAAATAAGTAGAAAAATATTTTTAAAATCATATGGCATGAATGCTACAACAAGAAACAAGTAAATAAAATAAAATATTTTAATATCTAAAAGTTATTTATGTCCTTGCAAATTTGTTGTGATTCTATTTTCGCAGTCAATGAATTTGCGAATAAGAAAAACCTTAACATGCTGAAACTAAAGTGTTGTTTCACAAAGCAAAATTTTCTGAAAATTTTGCAAAATTGGAAAATTTTCCAAAACCTATTTCACAACTAAAATTTTACAAAATTTTCTGTTTCGCAAACATTTTCTAATTTATTATTATTATTTTTTTACTCTAGTTCAATAAATCCATATTGTTAATCTAAAAAAAACAATGTTATTTTAGATATATCTACCATCGTAATTTATGTAAATTGATACAAATTGTGTTAATACTCCTAATTAAAATTATACGAGTAAATTTCAATGTTTAATGAATAACATTTGTGATCATGTTATTATCGAAAGTTATATTATGAAATAAATACAAATTTGATTTAAAATAAATAACTTCATACATTCTAAACAAATAAGAATAAATATGGCTAAAGATACACATTTTGTGCTAAAAATACTTCATAATTGATATTTATCTAAAATTAATGCTGGTAAATTGATTCTAATGTTCCAATTATTTTAATTAATCAATACTCCTAATTAAATTCATACGAATAAAATTAGATCAATATTTATTGAAAAATTAATTAACCAGTACTCTTAATAATTTCGGTACGGTATTACGGTAATATCGAATTACATACAAACATTAGTTTAATAAATACTAAATAAGTAAAAATATAATTTTGGAACATTGGAATTACAAACATTAACATTAGTTCGGTCGATAATTCGATATACCATTCGGTAATAAGCCCCCTTGTACTAACGTGAAAAACAGAAACCTCCTCTGACTTTTAAAAACTCTATTCAACCTCCCTTGTACCAAGGGTTAACGACAAAAGTGTAGTTTTTGTTAATCAAATTAACAGAGCGTTAGTATTGACCGTTGACTTTAATTAAAAAATTCAGAAAAAATATAAAAATTCCAAAACAAAATGTAAAAATTACAAATAAAATATTTTAAAAATTGTAAAAACTCTAAAAAAAACTAATTAACCTAAAAATCCAGAAACAAATTTAAAATTTTCAAAAACATATTTAATTAATCTAAAAATTCAGAAAAATGTAAAAATTTAAAAAATAATTGTAAAACATCCAAAAAAAAATGTAAAAATTCACAAAAAAATGTAAAATTTTAAAAAAACAATTAATCTAAAATACCAAAAATATGTAAAAAATTCAAAAAAAAATGTAAAAATTCACAAAGAAATGTAAAAATTCCAAAAAATATAAAAATCTATAATTAATTAATTTTTTTCAATTTCTTGGATTTTTAGATTAACTAATTTTATTTTGTATTTTTAACATTTTCCTGGATTATTAGATTAATTTCTGGATTTTACAATTTTTTGGGAAATTTTTGATTAATTAATTTTCTTTCGGATTTCTACAATTTTTTTGAATTTTTAGATTAATTAACTTTTTTTGGTTATTTTTACATTTCTCTCAATTGTTTATTTTTTTTTTGGAATTTTTAGATTAATTAATTGTTTTTGGAATGTTTACAATTGTTTTTGGATTTGTTACATGTTTTTTGGATTTCTATATTAATTATTTATTTTTAGATTTTTTCATTTTTTTTCTTGATTTTTAGATTAATTATTTATTTTTAGAGTTTTTACATTTTTTTCGGAATTTTTATAATTTTTTCTGGATTTTTAGATTAATACTTTTTTGAATTTTTAATTTTTTTTGTGATTTTTGAGAGTCAACGGTCAACCCTAACAACAACTTATGAATGCGATGAGAGAAGATATTGCAGATCAATTATGGTTTAATTATAATAATTGTTAGAATATGAAGAAGTAACAAGTTAAATTAAGTATGTTTTGAATGTTCAAATTTGTAGTATTCACGTCATGAACAAACAATTCAAGACTATTTTATATGTATTTTATTTTCTTGAATGGAATCATTATATTTATATTTGATTTTTAACATGAATAGATTTAGCATATCAAAATTACGAGGGTAGACATATTTAAAATAACATTGTTTCTTTTTTAGATTAACAATATGGATCGGTTGAGTTTGAGTTGTTTTGGAAAATTTGAAAAACTTCAAATTTAGCGTTTGCAAAATTTTCTAAACTTGTAGTGTTAATTCCGAAAAACTGTTTTGCAATTGCAAAACTGAAAAATTTGTTGAAAAATTTTCATTTAGGAAAATGTTGCTGTGAAACATATTTTGGAAAATTTTCTGAACATTTTCCAAACTTAAACAGCCCCTGAATGGCTTTTACTTTTGAATTTAGACATGAATATATTTTGCATATTTATATTTGATCTTTAACAAACTTAAAATAGACTACTATTTAGTTTATTGTTATTTTTTTCAAAAAAACATTAGCATTGGTTTTTAATTAAAATAAAATTGATTTAACAAAAGTAGTAGCTTTTGTTTTTCAAAAAAATACGAAACAGTTGTTAGGTGAATACGATTCCTAGTTTTCTAAAGCTGAAAAATGAAAGCTGAAAAACAGAAAATGTATTGTAGGTGTGAAACAGAATTTCCATTTTTGCAAAATTTTCTACTGTTTTACAAAAAATGAAAATTTTGCAAAATAGAAAATTTGCGTTGTTTGCACCATCAATATTGATGAGCGCCACTTATAATTTAGTAGTGTTATTTTTTCATTACTTGTCTTGGAATAAAAATGATGGTGTCAACTATATTACTCGATCAGGTGCGATTGAACGGAACAATGAGTCAATAGTAAGTTGGTAACCTTAGGACAAAAAATTGATACAAATAAAAAATATTAAAGATTATAAAATTTAACTTTGATAGAATGGAGATAAAATTGAGAGCAACCATATACCTACGAGATGAGTATGAATGTTGACATTTTCTTTAGCTTTCCCACAACCAATTATTTTCTTTAGGAATTCCATATACAATCCATTATAAATGATGAGTTAAATTTCGTACTTAAATGTCTAATTCAACATACGTTTATATTTTTATTTTTGTCTAATTCATTTTGTTTTGATCTCTTAAGTAATTACTTAATAATTAATTTTAATCCTCACTTAAATCTGTATATATATAAAGCAAAACACTATTTCTACAGTGAAAATCATTGTAGAAATAAGGTCAAAAGACAAAAAAAAAAAATCCCTGAGATTTAAATGATGCTCGTTCATCCATGTGCAACAAATACAACCACTATTAGTTGTGAGATATTTAGTCATGTATAATAATCTTAAGGGAATATTCCCTAATGCTCTACCGTATAAGTAGTTCCATATCTTAGTTTCTGATATTTTGGGTCCTAAATTTTAATCCTTAATATTTCTGGACACATTAAACTTTAGTTCATGCAATTAGATTTTTCATTCAAAATTCTAACGGTGTATTTAAAAATAATTTTTTCATATTTTTTAAAATAAAAAAGTAATCCAAAAAATATTATTAAAAATTATAGAAAAAATCAAAAAATTATGAAAAAAAAATAAAAAATGGAGATTTATTTATTTTCCTTGATAATATTTTTTCATCACTAAAACAATTAAGAAAAATATGAGAAAGTAAACAATTATAAAAATATTTATTTTTCTTTTATATTTTTTGTATTTTATTTAGAAAAATGGAGGTTTTTTTTATAAAAACATCACTCTAGTTTTTTGAATTTTAAATAACTTGTTTGAATCCTTTATATATTTTTACGAATTATTTAAAAATAATAATTTTTATAATTTTTAATTTCTCCTATTTTTTATATTTTTTAGTTTCTCCTATTTTTGTTAGTTTTTTAATTATTAAAAATGATTAAAAGAAAAAATAATCTCCATTTTTCTAATTTATTTTTTTACTTTCTGATTTTATATATTTATTAATGATATTTGAATATAAAAAATAATTAATGAATCGTTAGGGTTTTATTTTATATATTTATTAATGAAGTTTGGAGAGAAAAACGTTAGGAACTAAAGTGTAAAAATGCTTATACCTGAGGACCATAAAGCAACAACTATTTTCTCCAAAATCCCATTGGATGTATAGCAGTTTGAGTCTTGTCATCCATCTCTTCCTTCTCATTTTTTGTTAAGGAAAATGTTTAGCTGACTCTTGGAGTCAGCGGACTCCAAGAGACGCAGCCCAATCAGAGGCCTGCATTTGTGGTATGCGCAGAACCACATGCGCGCTTACGTTTAGTGGTGGGCCAACCACGGAATTCTTTGGGCTGCCTTAAAAAAACCGGCACGCGTGTTTTCCTGTTTACTGAAATAACCTTATGCTTTATAAATTAATTATTCAATTTTGTTTTCGTAATTTTTTGATAAGGGAAAAAGAAATTGAAAGTTTGGAAGCCCTTTACTATCATGCCCATAGTTAGTTTAGGTTTTAACTTATCTAAGTAAAATCAAAAGTAAATCTGGCGTCTCTTCTTCCTTCCTTCCTTCCTTCCTTGTTCCTTGTTCCCTGCTGAGTATCCGTTCTAGGGCTTGCTAAATTTGGTTTGTCTTCTTTTTTGTTTGTCGAGTGTAGATTAGTGAGGTTAATTGAGTTTTTATATTTGGATGATGTGTTGCTTCTTGTTCGTTGTGTATCGGGCATATAGTAATTTGATTAAGGGTTTCGAAGTTAAAATCTTATAGTGTCCGTGGTTGGCTAACGATAAGTGGTCTAAATAGCAAAAGAAATTATTGGTGGTCTTACGGTTATGTTTCTAACTATTCTACTGACACCAGAATGTATTCATAATACATACTGTAGAGAACCTATTACTGTTCAAGGAGTATGTATCATGAACACATTCTGGTGTCGCATCATGACCTTGAATGGTAGCAGGTCCTCTACACTTCCAAGCCATTTCGTATACTTATCCCATGTATCATGAGTTTGTTAACTATTAGGTTGGAATATAATCGTGATTGTGTTGGCATTTAATCATTATACCTTATCTATTACCTAAAATTAAACTATACATTTATTATACGAACATACATATTTTGGTGTAATTTTAAACTCAGGCAACTGCTCTACATAAAGCTATGTGCTTGTACATTAATATCAAAACTTCTATTCAATTAAAACCTACAAATTACTATCAGATTTAATTTATTTGTTTGAGTTCAGTACGCATACGAAGGAAAATCATATCCTCTATATATAGTAAAAATAGTTACCATTCACATTGAATATACATTGGCGCATGGTTTGTAATAAACCACTTTACCTTTCGCTCCATCCATTCATTGTCCATTGATCTGTGTATTTTAGATGCAGTAGAGTTTTTATTGCGGGAAAAGCAACGAGGACAACCGGAGAGTGGAAATATAAATTAGAAAGTTGTGGCGTAAACAAGAGTGGAATGCAGCAAGCTGTTCATTGTTCTTAGCTGCCATTATTTCTATTTGGTTGCAGCAAGCTGTTCATTGTGTTTATTTGGATTTCTAAAGTTGGTTAATTTATAGAAAATGCAACAATATCCGATTTATCCCTTCATAATCTTCTTTGTAAATTTTCTCCAATGGGTTGGAATTTTGGATAAGTTTCTGGGTCTTCCTAGTTGTAGACAAGTTTTTGGCTCTTCCTCTCCGTGCATTTAATCTTCATCTTCGCACCAGCGATGAAAGTGGTTTTTGAGGACTAGAAGCCAGCACGACAAGGGTCACAATAGGCTCGGCCAACGACCTGGAAAGGGTTCCTGGCGGGGCGACCATCAGTGGCTACAAGGACGGATAGTTCGCAGAGAGCAAGAAGGAGCAGAGGCTTTTAAACATTTGGTTTCAGGTAAATAATTAATTAATTAGTAAATTTAAAAGAAATTGATGACATGTATTAGTATAATATTAATATGAATCCTACATGGCACAAACTACCCTATTTTAATAATTAAGTTTAAAACTACCCTATTTTGAGAATAAAGATTTTTAAACACCATATTTTGATAAAAAACTACGCTATAAGAAATAAATTTGGTGTAATATCTAAAAACCGCTTCTATAACTATTTTTCAACTACCATCTCAGTATTTGTAATTCCATCTATTAATGTCATATCCCAATCTTGTCTAACTCCACAACTAGTCATCATGCAATTCAGTTATAATATTCGAATTTTCAAGTACCTGTATAAATATAGAATACAATTCATATTTCATTTCACTTCATTCAGATTAAATGATGAAAATACAAAAAGGGAAATGTTATTATACGTAAAATCGCAACTCTTAACAAATCATAACTGTGTCATTTCACTGCCGAACTATTACGCTAAAACATCAACACTAGTTAATCTTCAATATTTTTTGTGCATGAGCTTCAACCCTGCCTCAAATACATAGATGAAACAATTAAACTTCTCAGCTTTAGGGAGACATTGCCAAACCAAACCACCAAACCTGCATGTAAAAAATTAATTAAATTTACCTACAACATTTGTCTAAATATTGATTATCATCACTTGTTCAGATTCATTTCTTTTTCAAATAAAGCGAAAAAAATTTAAGTTGAATGCAATTAAGTGGGTCAATTTAAAGGCAATTCAAAATAGAAAATTAAATTTACATGCACTAGTCATTATAGTTTTTCATTAATGGAATATCTAAAATTGAACTGAGATGCAACAATAATAATGAAGGAGGAATACAGACCTAAAACCAAAAACGAAATTCGATTAGGGATTAACTAAATCTTTATGGGTTTTCATTAAAGAGATTAAGGATTTCACTATAAAATCACATAGCTTAATCTAGAGTAATTTCATGAGTTTAAAGTTACACCAAAACATAAATGATAGTTTAGTGAATATCATCATTATTTGTACTCAGTCGATTATATTATACGTTCCAAAAATGAGACTAATTTTTGTTTACTTAACTAGACTTTAAATACTAGTGCATAACAACATATCCCTATCTAGAGTCGCGTCATGAGCTTCAAATTACACTTAAACATACATGACTGTACATTTACCTGCACAACAACAACAAATGTCATTCCTCGGATTTCTCTAGCCTACCATTTACACCCCAGATTTAGATCTATTGAGATGAGTATCAGCAGAAAAAATATAATTGATTTTGATTCAAATTGGATAATTTTCCCTCACAACATTATGGAGAATTACAAAGACATCACAAATCTCATAAAACCACACTAACATAAATAAGAAGACAATCAAATTTGTAATATTTTTTGATGAAAACAAAGCTTCACACTACTGTTAGACTATCATATACCTTGTTAACATACTATGTACAGTCATGGAATATTATTTAAACCACCGGCATATATAAAAAGTAGTAGTAAAAAATAAGAAGGATAATGTACATAAAATGTAAATGTCCTAGAGTTAAGAAAATTTAATTTGTGAGTGCTTTATTGAGAGATCTTAAATTTAGAATTTGTTCACTTTTAATGCCCAATTCGGCAATTTTCTCAGTTGGACCCAAAATACTAGTTCTCCAATTTTCTGTACCTTTTCCAAACCGCTGAATGGATAGACCGGTATCCAATGATGAAGTTGCTTCAACAGTGTCGGTGCTCTGTCGCATGAGCAGAAGGAAAAAGAGAGACGCAAGGATGAGGAGAAAGCTAATAAGACTGAAACAGAAATTATTGTAATTTCCGAGGGTTCGATGATCTTTTGTAGTTTTATTACTATTTTGTTTTTAAAAAGTCCCCCCTGTCATTCTCCATTCACTGAACCGGTTGCATGTGAACGCATACACACGGGATCGCTCCAAATGGAGTCGTGTAGTCATTCAATCGTCCTTTGGTTAAAATCTTTGGGAAATTGAACGTAGCTAGCATTTTTACTAAGCAAACCTACAAATTTCCCAAACTTAATTTTTGTTGATGTATTGAACATTCCCAATAATATACCAAACTAGTTTGTTACAAATCAAATACGAATACAAAAAAATTAAAGCAACAGGCAGAGATTTCAGTAATGAACAAAAACCTCTTGCAAATTAATTGAAATCTCACCGAAATAATTATTACCAAGATGAAAAGGCGGCAATGATCAAGTGCACCCAATCTAATTTGAAGCCACAACAACACTGAATAATCTAAATTCCTTCCTCTCATTCTTTGGTCCCATTAGGTATAGGGGTAACTGGATCAGTAACAAGCACTGCATCTTTTTCCCAAGCAGGGACTGAGAAATGGTGCATAAACGGCAGCAGATTCAGCGAAGCACTCGCTATGAACTTGTCCCCTTCGGTAATTTCCACATCCGCGTTCGGATTTTCCTGTTACATTTGCATGAAAAAGAACCCTAGTTATCATCTTCACCATCAACACTAAAAGTTTCAGAATTACACTCAACTTGGCAACTTGGCATACTACAAAGAAATTACTACAGTTTTATCTGTCATTACCTTGTTATTATTCAATCCCCTGACGTAGCCCACCAGTGCTAACTGGAATTTGTCTGGTATTTCACCACTTTTTCCATCAATTATACAGATTTTCTGCAGAAGAAGCATCAAACCAAGTCATCAAAAGGAAAGACGGGAGGAATAAAAGATACAAAAACTAGAGATTGAGCTAAAGAATCTTATGGACAAACTGAAATCTGCAATTTTGTTGTCAAAGAATCTTTAGAGATTGACCTAAAGGTATGAATTAAAACTTGAGAAGTGAGAACTATTTGAAAACTTCATAACGAATTTAGAACCAGCAATCATCAACTTTCCTCAAAAAGGCTGGAACAAAAATGAATGTGATCCTAATGAACAGTGACTTAGAAGCTTCTCTTCTTTTCCTTTTATTATAAATGGCAGCTTAGAAGGCAAATGAAACTTAAGAATTAATTACTTACAATAATCCTGTCAGAAGCACATGGAGATTGATTCCGTCCGAAGCCAACCACAACCTTAAGTATCCTATGCGTGTCAACTTTGGCCCAACCAAAGTAAATCCCCGAAACTTGATGAGGAAGAGAAAACCCACTGTCACCTGGAATTGGATAGTTTTGTTAGTATTTTAGCATGTATGCGAATCCAAATGCAGAACCACAAAACCAAAAACATAGATCATATACTAAAGCCTTAGCTGGTTCATGGAAACTCTTGCTTATGAATGTAATGAAGAATCAATAATATACCAAGTCCTTCATACCAGAACAAAAGAATTTGGCAAATATTCACGGGGAGGGCGATAACTATGACGCTAGACACTCATGCAAAGTACGATAGCGTCAAGTGGGTGAGTTCTAATACAAGGAATTCCTTACTCGTAACTTCAATGATAGACCCATTTTCATACTGACTAATCCAGTAAATTGGTTCAATAGGCAGTGCATTATTGATCCCTGAAACATCATGAAAAATACATCATAAACTTGTAGAAGTCAAGGACGATATTAAAAAAAAAACTCACTTAAACTATACATACAGTCATCAAATGGTGGAAGACCCCAGAGCTGAGGCTGAAATTCTAGAAGTGAATGGAGTACACTGTCTGCTAACAAAGAACAATCAGCTTCACTTTGGGATGGAACAGCCACTACCTTCATTTTAGCAGCTTTAGAAGCTTTCACACCAACCCTGTTGGATAATGCAGGTAACAATAAATTGTACAACACCAACCAATCAAGAAAAAGAACAAGCATAAACTACACATAAATAAATCAAAAGAAGCATATCTCACGGAATAATTTACTCTCGTTGAGATTGTTGCATCTCATATAACAGTCAATAAGATGTACTGGTTCTATGAAGATGGCTTGAGTTTGTAACAAGTCTAATCTCCATCTTGTTAAGAAAAAAGGTTAGTGGATTCTGACCAAAGAAAGAAGCAGGGAGCAGATGGTGCCAAGGTTTCTTCCAAAGTACTCTAAGAATCAAATGGGCATTTAAAATCTCAACTATTTAGTTGATTTAATTTGAACTGGGACTAATACAACTAGACTCATCTCACCCCAAAACTAGTTGAGACCTGGACTAACCACATGATCTTTTTCGTCTATGTAATTATGTTTAAACCAACATTCTTCCAGCAATGAGATCAAATCCTATTTCACCAGTTAAGGGGATATAATTGTAGCCTCCCATGATCTTAAACTAGTTGAGACCTGGACCAGCCACATGATCTTTTTCGTCTATGTAATTATGTTTAAACCAACATTCTTCCAGCAATGAGATCAAATCCTATTCCACCAGTTAAGGGGATATAATTGTAGCCTCCCACTCCCTTCCAGCCCTGCTACATCAGCTTTATCTTGCTTCCACACTACATCTACTGTTCTTCGTAACATCTAAAACAATCCCATCCTTAGATTATTCTCAGTGATTACCGCCCCCAACTTCCATGCATATTCTGCTATATTGGATTCATGAGATAATGATGAATTGGATTGGCTAGATATATTGAAGCCATATAAGTCATATATGTAAAAGCTCTAGTAACCATTGTACCCCTCGCAAAGTAATTGTTATACAAAAAAGTAAATAAATAAAAGAACAAAAACTTGGAATATCAGTACATAATGGTAAAACTAAAAGAAATCAATAGAAGCAAAATATTAATGAAAATCCAGCGCCTCAGGACTTGCATTACAATTTTCCAAATGCAACTACTATGTGAATTAACTTACATGGAGTCTTCTATCACCAGGCATTCTTCTGCATTGGCACCGATTCTCCTTGCAGCCTCCAAGAATCTACAGTTGAATTCAAAATTTTGCTAAAATGAATTTAAAAATTCAGGAGAAATTTGGAAGACAAGTTTCTGCCAAACCAAAGAAACATGCACATGGAACATGCACGGATCTTTGGATACCAACATAAAAGGAGGTTTCAGAGTACTTAAGCATGTTTATTTATAATTATTTACGAGTGGAAGAATTAAAATAATTTGATGCAAAAGGAAACTTACAAGTCTGGTGAAGGCTTCCCTGATTTTACCTGATCACTTCCCAGAATTACTGAGAAGCTCTCTTTCCAACCTACAAAATTCAAACAAACATACACGTAGAGGTAAGAAAAAAGTACGAAACAAGGCATCATAAATACCATGCAATGGAATTTGGAATTTGGAATTTTTTTAGGATAAAGGCCATACAATAGGCCATACAATGAGCGAAGATAATTGAGAAATACATAGCATTAAAGAAACTTAGAACTATCAACACATGACCTAGAGGAATAGGCACGGATGGGTTTGTCACAGAGAAAAAAAAAAACACATTTAAAGAAACAGGCATGATTAACAAAAGCATCGACAAGTCCAATAAAACATACTATAGTGGTTATAAATAAAATACTCTTGTTGAAGGAGAGGCTAAATTATTTGTAATGAAATTCTGGCTTTCGCTTGCAGTTTAGAGCTGGACGAATAAAACAAAACTCACTTCTACTAAAAAAGATTCTAAAAAAAGGATACATCTTTAATAATCATAGTTTTCTTTAAATGTGCGGTGCAAAACGAGACCATAAGGTGACTAGGTAAACTTTGCATGGCATGGCCTAAAAACACTTACATTGTAATGAATTCACTGTGTACATAGAAACACAGAGCACAACAGAAGTATCAAAAGTAGCTGTAGGGTAGTTACTTAATATGGAAAGAAAGAGATCATGTAGACTAATGTTCAAGCAAGTTAAAAGAGAAACCTTCTTGTCGAGAGATTTTTGCATTGATGGATTCTGTTAAGGAATTTGAAGCAACAGCAAACGGCACTCCATGCTTATAAAGATGTTTGATAAGACGATTAGCACCAGGTAAAGCACTGGCTTGCAGCCGCCTAAGAGATACGATTTGGAAGTGTAAGTGAAGATTTTTAGAAGAGGATTTTATTGAGTCTCTTAATCTTGAAATGATACAAGTAATTACATAGAGTATATATACACAATTTGGCTGCACTATTGTGAGTTCAGTCACCATGTATGAATGCAGTCCATGCATTCAACATGGATGAGCTGCTGTAAATCTATGACTGGAAATTGTCAACTAAATCAGCCACCATGTATGAATGCAATCCATGCATTCAACATGGGTAGGCTGCTGTAAATCTATGACTGGAAATGTTGTCCAGTTTGGCTGCTGTCCAAGTTGGCTGCTGTCCAACTTGGTAGCTGTTCATCTTTACTGCTATGATATTCAACACTCCCCCTCAAGTTGGTGCATAGATATCACACATGCCCAACTTGCAAATCAACGTGTGATAGGTCTTCTTGTTGAGTCCCTTAGTGAACACATCAGCGAGTTGTTTTTCAGACCTTACATGAGATAAGCTCAAGACACCATCAACCAATTTCTCCTTGATGAAGTGTCGATCAATCTCAATATGTTTTGTCCGATCATGTTGAACTGGATTCTGGGCTATACTGATGGCAGCTTTGTTGTCACAAAACAAGGATAATTTGTCTGCTGACAAGTTTAATTCCTTCAATAATTTTTGTAACCATAGCAGCTCACACACACCTTGTGCCATTGCTCTGTATTCTGCTTCAGCACTTGATCGAGCAACTACACTTTGCTTCTTGCTTCTCCAAGTGACTAGGTTTCCTCCAACAAAGGTGCAGTAACCAGAGGTGGACCTCCTATCATCTGGAGATCCAGCCCAATCTGCATCTGTAAAGGCTTCAATTCGAAGATGACCATGTTTGGAGAAGAGTAGTCCTTTGCCAGGGGCTGACTTGAGATATTGCAGAATGCGAAAGACTGCCTGTAGGTGAGGCTCCCGTGGATCGTGCATAAATTTGCACACTAGGCTAACTGCATACGCTATATCTGGTCTAGTATGCGATAGATAAATCAATCTACCCACTAATCTCTGATATCTTTCCATATCAACTGAATCACCAGTCTTTGCTTGCAGCTTATGGTTGCTCTCAATAGGAGATTCTATGGGTTTACATCCCAACATACCAGTTTCTGCCAATAGATCTAGAATATACTTTCTTTGAGAAATGAATATGCCTTTATTAGATCTGGCAACTTCAATTCCCAAAAAATATTGTAGTTTTCCTAGATCCTTGATCTCAAACTCCTTGGAAAGAAGCTTCTTCAAATGAGTCATTTCTTCCCTGTCATCTCCTGTCATCACTATATCATCAACATAAACTATGAGGAGAGTGATCTTACCCTTATTATGTTTGAAAAATAAGGTATGATCTGCATTGCTTTGTTGATAATTGAATGAGAACATTGCTTTGCTGAATCTATCGAACCAAGCTCTGGGAGATTGCTTTAGCCCATAGAGTGCTTTCTTTAGTCTGCAAACTTTTCCTTGCGCTCTTTCATCATCAAATCCAGGAGGAATCTCCATATACACTTCTTCCTCTAGGTCACCATGGAGGAATGCATTTTTTACATCAAACTGCAGTAAATCCCAGTCGAGGTTGGCAGCACAAGAAAGTAAGATCCTGATTGTGTTCATCTTTGCTACAGGGGCAAACGTCTCCTGGTAGTCCACTCCATAGGTTTGAGTGAATCCCTTGGCTACTAGTCTAGCTTTAAACCTTTCGACGGAACCATCAGCCTTGTGTTTCACAGTGAATACCCATCTACAGCCAACCAGTTTCTTTCCATGTGGAGGAGTGATAAGTTCCCAAGTCTCATTTTTTGCCAAAGCTTTCATTTCCTCCACCATTGCTTCTTTCCATTGGGAGTCTTTGAAAGCTTCCTTCCAATCCTGTGGAATAGACACAGAAGACAGGGACAAGGCAAAAACTCTATAGCTGGGTGACAAGGAATCATAAGAGATAAAATTAGAGATGGGATGTTTAGTACAAGCTCTGACACCTTTTCTTTGGGAAATAGGTTTATCTAAATCATCAAAAGGTAACTCACCAACAGAGATTGATTCATGATCAGAAGTAGGTTGCATGATGGCTTCTGTTGTCTTGTCTCTCCTCGAGTATCTCAACAAATCAGGCTTGTCCAATCTACTAATTTTCTCCCCCTGTCTACTTGTTTCTCCTTCAACTCTCTCTTCAGAATTAGAATTATCCATTGGGGTAAGATCCTGAAGCGTTACAGAACTAGGTATCACCTCTTCTTCATCATTACTCTCCTCCTGAAGAGGTGATTGGGATGGGTTGAAGTAGGGTTCAGTTTCTCTAAAAGTGACATCCATACTAACAAAGTATTTTCGAGAAGGAGGATGATAACATTTATAACCTTTTTGGGTTGAAGAATACCCAAGGAATACACATTTTTTTGCTCTTTGGTCTAGTTTCGTAGTTGTCCTGCAATGAACAAAACAGACACACCCAAAAACTTTTGGAGGAATGGTGTAGCTATTTTTTCCTAGTAAGATTTCCAAGGGACTTTTAAAGTTGAGTGCTTTTAGAGGCATTCTATTGATAAGATAAGCAGCTACTAGAATTGCATCCCCCCAATACATTTTTGGCAAATTCATAGTAAACATAAGTGATCTAGCAACTTCCAACAGATGCCTATTTTTTCGTTCAGCCACCCCATTCTGAGCACTAGTGTAAGGACAACTAGTTTGATGAATTATACCATTGAGGTCCAAGTACTGCCCAAATTTACTATCCATGTATTCTGTGCCATTATCAGTCCTTAAAATTTTTATCTTTGTATCAAATTGATTACAAACCATTTTATGGAAGGACTGAAAACACGAAAAAACATCACTTTTGGCTTTTATTAAATATACCCAAGTCATCCTCGTGCAACAATCAATAAAGGTGACAAACCATCGACTGCCAGACAAGGAGACAGTCTGAGTGGGTCCCCAAACATCAGAGTGGATAGTCATAAAGGGAACAGTGCTTTTGTTGTTACTTAAGGGATAAGAGTTTCTAGTATGCTTGGCAAATTCACACGCATCACAAAATAGAGAATCAAACTGAGTCTTTAAAAACAAATCAGGATATAATTTTGCTAAGACAAAAAAGGAGGGATGCCCTAACCGTCTATGCCACTGTATTATTTCCTGGTTAACATCCTTATTTCCCCCAAAATAGGCCAGAACTGAATTTGTACCGTCCTCCAACATGTATAAGCCATCATGCAATCTACCACTACCAATCATCTTCCCTGTTTGAAGATCCTGAAAGAGACAATAATCAGGAAAAAATTCAATTTTACAGTTTAGAGCTTTGGTAATGGAACTGACAGATAAGAGATTAACAGGGGATTTAGGAACATGGAGTACAGAAGATAGCTTTATGTTGGGAGTACAAAGAATGGAACCTGTTCCAGAAATAGGAATCACTGAGCCATCGGCTATTCGGACATTGTCATTTTGATTGGAAGGAGTATAGTTAAGGAGTTTCTTAGAGCAGCCTGTCATGTGTCTATTCGCACCAGAATCAACAATCCAAGGATTAGTTTTAAGGTTGGAAGCATTACCTGACTTCACAAGATTAGATTTTGCGTCAGAGGAAGATTCAACTTGCGACAACAAACGCTTGAGATGTTGGATTTCATCAGATGAAAAAATCTCATTAGGAGTAGTGTCTGTAGATAACTCGACGTTTTCTGACAGATTTGCACGTGCCCTTGTTGTAGTGACTCGTTTTCCTCCTCGACCGTTGTTGGGTCGCCCATGTAATTTCCAACACATCTCCTTTGTGTGTCTTGGTTTTCCACAGTAATCACAACGAAGATTATCCCTTTCAGAAGGATTCACCTTAGGTTGCTCATAATGACCAGTAGCAGTCAAACCCGCCTTTTCAACCGGTGTTGTATAGAGCATTACGCTTCTTCTGCTTTCTTCTTGCTGAATCTGGGAATATGCTGCCTCAATAGAAGGAAACGGGATTTTACCAAGGACATTAGCTCGGGTTTGATCATACTCATTGTTCAACCCAGCTAGGAAATCATAGACCCGTTCCTTCTCAATCATCTTCTGAAATTTGGCTGCGTCTCCAGAACAATCAGCTTGGAAGTCTTGATAATAATCCAGCTCCTGCCATAAGCCACGGAGTTCAGAATAATACTGAGAAATTGTCATCTCACCTTGCTTCGTGCCATGGACTTTGCTCCGAATCTCAAAGATTTGGGCATCATTCCCTACTTGCGAGTAGGTAATAGCAGCGGCATCCCATATTTTTTCTGCTGAGTCGAGCAACAAATATGTTTTGGAAATAGGCGGCTGCATTGAGTTGAGAAGCCATGCCATCACAAGTGAGTTTTCCGAATCCCAACGATTAAAGATGGGATCTGTTTCTGCTGGTTTCTTTTTAGTACCAGTAATGTAGCCTTGCAATCCTCTAGCTTTGATGAACAATAAGCAAGACCTTGACCATGCAAGGTAGTTGATGGTGCCATCAAGCTTTACTTGACTGATTTGCAAGGAGGGGTTGTCAGAACTAGTGACTGAAGTTTTCTTATCATCTGCCATCTTTCAATAATGAGCAGAAAAAGAACAAAAGAAAAATTTGAATCGATAGTGCTTGGAGAGAAGGAACTCAATCTCCAAAAAATAGCACTTGCTCCGCTACCATGAAGATTTTTAGAAGAGGATTTTATTGAGTCTCTTAATCTTGAAATGATACAAGTAATTACATAGAGTATATATACACAATTTGGCTGCACTATTGTGAGTTCAGTCACCATGTATGAATGCAGTCCATGCATTCAACATGGATGAGCTGCTGTAAATCTATGACTGGAAATTGTCAACTAAATCAGCCACCATGTATGAATGCAATCCATGCATTCAACATGGGTAGGCTGCTGTAAATCTATGACTGGAAATGTTGTCCAGTTTGGCTGCTGTCCAAGTTGGCTGCTGTCCAACTTGGTAGCTGTTCATCTTTACTGCTATGATATTCAACAGTAAGTCTATAGAACCACTACAAATTAACATTAATGCAAACATGTGTAATACAAACTTCTACATAACATGTGAAGCAGTGCTGATGTAATCAAATATTTAGCTATTTCAGTTTTGATTTTCATGCAAAGCAATAAATATTATTTCTCCTCATCTTCTTTTTCAGCTGAAATGTTTTTTGAATAATCAGGTTTGTTCTTAAGCGCATTGCATGGAATTGTTATTTGCAAAAACAAAACATGAAGAGAAATAGATAGAAGTAGAGGCACAATAACATCAACTAGGTGATGTGGGTTTCTTCTCCTTTGACAGCATTCCCATGTCACTACAAAATACAAACATATAAGTAAAGGAAAAATTTGTTAATACCATCCATAATACCATATGGGGTATGCAACTGATTCTCAGTGGCTCTACAATCCTTTTCTCTTATGTCGACAATTAAAATGTGGAGGAATGTGCGAATGCGATGGAATCCAAATATGACCCTTGTTTCCTTTTTAGCTCATAATTCACATCCAAACAAAGTAATGACAGAATAGGCTGAAGTAAAGCTTACTTTTGGTGAAACATAGGGCCGATTTCATGGATGAACTCATCTGTCGTTAATGGGAGCTCATAGTCCTTAACAATGGCCGGTGCTAACACTTGTATAGTCATTCCCAACCTCTTCTTGCTTTCCCTCTCTTTATCCAATTCTTTCCCATGCTTTGCCAAGAATTCTTGCAAGACTCCATTCGTAACGTTTTCTGGCCAATCGCGCACACACTAAGAAAAAGGAACAGAGGAATTTACGAGAATGAACTAAAAGAAGGGAAAAAACAAAAAAACAAAGAAAGAGGAGGAGAAACCAGACCTGTGTTTAAAAGGGTACCGTCCAAATCAAGAATGAGAGCAGAGATTTTGGGTTGACGATCAGAAGAGGCCATGGAATGGATTGGCAGAGGCGAAGAAGAAAAATTAATAAATCGATCAAAAATAATTAATTAAAAATATATAAAAAATAGTAATTAATTATTACTTTAATTATTATAAAAATAGTTCGTGGGTTATTTTATTTTTTTAGAATAAAGGGACTAAAGTTAATAAGAGTAATTAGCTAAACATACATTAAAAATATGAATCAATTGTTTTTTTAATTTAACTTTTTAAGTAGTTAAAAAATTCAAAAGAAAAGGTAAGAAATTATAAGAATTTGAAAAAAAATGTAATAAATATCGGAGTGTTTGTAAAATTGAAAAAATTAAGGACATTTTTTAAAGAAAATATTAAAAAAGAAAAAAATCAAAAATAACTTTTAGATAAAATTGAGACTAATTCTTGTAGCTTATTTGAAAAAAACTAATTATTGTAGTATTATTTTCGTCCAAATGTGTTACAATTTTTTTCGTCCAAATTTGTTACAATATATTTTGCAATTTTTTCTATTTTATTTGAATTATTCACTATTATAATTTATAAAGGTTTAAATTGCAATTTTTAAGCAAGGTTGTGTTCAACTATGACGTATGTCAAGGTTAAATTTTTGGTATTGTAGTAAATACTTAAAAACGTACAATATTTATATTGTATCTTTTTAAACGGTAAGGAGCAAATTGGAACACTTTAGAATTATATATTTTTAAGTAGTTTTCACTTTTCAGGGAAAAAATACCTATGCTTTATCAATTAGGCTACAAAACTCATTCAGGGATGGACGACCCCTTACATAATGAAAGAAATGCCAAGATTTTTTACATATTTGTTTGTTGAATAAATTTATAATATTTTTGTTTTATTTTTTTATTCTTTGTAATTTTCAAAATTCTTTTAGAGGTCACCATTATAGAGATGCAATGGATAGTTGATAACATTTTTTTGCAAATCTAGCATCTCATATGCTATGCTTTTACTTTGTATTGTATTATGCTGAATTGCTGTTATTGTTAATTATGTTGCTGGTTTTCATTTATCAAGCCTAGTCTTTTGTTGTACTATGCTGATAATGTCGATTGTTGACAACGTTGATGACACTTTCTCTTATTTATGCAGTTTGCCTGATCAGTTGCTTTGCTTGGAGTGGTCTTTGGTCCGTTACTTGCAAAGTTGTTAAATTCGAGATTAAGTAGTAATTATGTGAAATTGAAAACGTAAAATTGTACTCCCTCCGATTTTTATTAAACGACCCTTACTATTTGGGCACGTATATTAAGGAGGTCGAATGACTCACTATTTAACCTAAAAAAATTCCGTACTTTTTTTCGAACGTACGTCCGAGAAAAAATTCAGAGTCAAATTATCTCAAATAGTGAATCATCTGGCTTCCTTAATATGCGTATCCAAATAGTAAAAGTCGTTTAAAACAAACTGGAGGTAGTAAAAATTTATAATAGATTTTTTATGTTTTAATTAACCTGTAAAATAAATTCTACTTTTGGATTTGATTTGATTTGAAAGTGAGTTTCAGTTTTATTTCACCTGTTCGGCGAATAAAGACTGATACTTCAACTACTCTTCATTTTCGTTCAATTTCACATTTTTTGTTGTTGCTAATTAAACTACTCCCTCAGGTCCCTATTAAACGTCTTTTACTATTTATGCACGCATCTCAAGGAAGCTGGATGACTCACTATTTGACCCCGAAAAATTTCGTACTTTTTTTCGAACGTACGTGCATCCTTAACGTACGTTAGACAAAAAGTATGAAATTTTTTGGGGTCAAATAGTGAGTCATCCGGCTTCCTTGAAATGCGTGCGCAAATAGTAAAAGACATTCTGTAGGGACCGAAGGGAGTATTTATGTAAACTCGTTAAACTCGGTAAAATTGTACTGAGTTTAATGATTTTATGAGTTTAAAATAAGATTTTAAGTCGAGTTTGCAAGATTTAGATTTTACTTACGATTCAACTCGTTTTCATAAAGTGAAAATATAAACTCGTAAAATTATACGAGTAAAATCGAGATTTTAACAACCATTGCTTGCTTCTTGTCCCGTGAATTGATGATGCAATTTTGGAGGAAACAAATTGAACTTTATGCCTTGAATCATTTTCATATATTTTCTAGCGTTTGTTGTCGAAAAATAAGTTGAATCTAGGAAAATAACTTCTCGGTGAAAGGAAAATGATGAGTAAAATGTGGGAAATGACTTCCCCTTACAAATGAGAGGAAAATATTTTCAAACAAGTTCAATTTTATTTGTTTAGGTTGTGAATAAAATAAATTAAAAATTAAAAATTACAAAAATATAATTTTCATCTCAAAATGTAATTATATATATAATATATCTACGGTTTTTTTAATCTCTAATAAATGAGTTTTATACTATTCATGTATTTCTCATGGTTTATGGTTTAGTTCTTCAACGCTTGATACAGACAATGTATTTTTGGACCATTCAAAATTATATATATATACATATATATTTGAAATTATTTAGAAGTTTCATAATTAATATTAAATCATTGATTTCAAAATATATATTTGAAATGAAGGGTAAACTATATAAAAAGATTATATAGTTTGTAAAATTGTGTATTTAATCTCCTATAGTTTAAAAATTTGTAATGTCAACATTATAGTTTCCTGAAAATTTCAATTTAAACTTTTATAGTCGTTAAAAAATTTAAAATTATTAAAAAAAAAAAATTGCAAATTTGAGGGGGAAAATATGAAAGAGCTCATTTTACTGTAAAAATTGAAAAAATAAATGAGATTTTTTTATAAAAAATAAAAAAGAAAATAAATTGTAAAAAAATTGAAACTATAATTAATAATAAATCATTAATGTTTGATCAAAACAAAATTAAATCAGTTGAAATAAATATATAAATTTAAATAATTTATGTTATTAATTGGATTTTATTTAATTAATTAATAATTATTAACTATTTTATTTGAAACAGTTGATTATTTTTTTATTTTATTTTGGATATTACAATTAAGATTGTGACTTTAAAAAGAGGAGAACGAAGAGGCCTACAATTGTTTCTAATGGAAAAAATTAAAAATAGTAAATATGAATTTAGGACTAATTATATTTTATTTATCTATTATTATTGATCAATATATTATATCTTTTACAAATCAAAATATATATGGAAACATTAGAAATTGCAGCTCTTGTATTTTAGGGACTAAAAACTAAAAATAACCGAATGACTCTATGAAATTACGTCGATACTTCCCCATATTAGGAGTAACGTACGAGACATCTCTATTTTTTCCCGGGAGAATTTTTAGAATTACCACTGCTTAGCTTTCAATTCGCCTCTGAGCATCAAATGAAATGTGAATGAGTGGAAATAAATATAGAAAGTGCCATCCTTAGAAAAGGTCAAAGGGTGAAGGCTTAATTTAATATAACCCTTCTCGGAAAAGAGAAAACCACTTATCCACGGAGGTCAAAGTCAGTAATTTTAAGGGTAAAAAAAGAGAGATGAGAAGGTGAATATCCCCACCTTTGAATGACATGTGCATAATTTTTTTCCTCATAAATTACCAAAAAAAAATGATATTGTATAAAAATACAGGAAAATAATTTACTGCATCCAACACTAGAAAATATTTGCAAGAACAACCAAACAGTAGAAAATAATTAATTTTTCAAAAAAACAGATTCCACGAAAAATATTTTCCTTAAATAGACGAGGCATTAATTAACTATTCAATTGTATGTTTAACTGTGTACCTGAAATTTTGAACCTGAATAAAACCATATCCGATTAAAAAAATTCACTACCCCTAGCCAGGCTTTCCATTAAATTACTTAAATATTCTTCACCTTCATTGAAGTCGAATTCCATAGCACAAAGCAGATGGTAATCATTAATCATTTCCTCTTTCTTTCCAACAAATAAATAATGTACAAAGCAGATGGTAATTTAATTTACAGAAATACATGGCAAAACCATAATCTTAGAATTCATGAAAGACAATGAAGGGTAGAGCTCTAGCTGTAGACTAACAAGCTACAAGGTAGTCTACTACTACTGATAAAACTCAGACTTCGTTCCCCTTCGTTGAGCTCAGTTAGAGTTGAAAATCGAAGTGAAGCGTTTACAGGGGCACATTCTCTATCCTCCACAAACATGCTTTTCGCAGGGTTGAATCTGAAAATATGGCTTTGATGAAATCTTTGACCTGCAAAAGTGAACAACATCTTACAGGTTTTAAAGAAGACGAAGTGTGCACCAAAGAACGAGCCATCATCAAGTTAAAACAAGAGACATGCTTTCCACAGCTCTTCACTACTGAGGCTCTAGCAAAAAAAAATTGTAACTAGAGAACGATGGTTGATTTTGTTAACAAGGACTCTTTGCTAACAAGGGTTCCATACATCTGGCTCACTCTAGGCGCATGCAGTCCTAAGTGCTTATGTGCCGAGTCAAACTTCAAACTCTGACGTGGGCACTTTTGATGATGTAAGAAGTAAAGACCACTGGACCAACCCTCTATGCTACAGGAAGCTTGTTGGATAACTTATGATTTTTTCTCATCAATTTACACCAGGAATGGTAGCAAACGAGACAGTCCCACAAACAAAACCCATGCACTGGTAGTTAATTGGAAACACCTAAGTCAGATTCTAGAAAGTGGTCGCCGGTATGACGAAACAAAATAGGAATGACATAATGAGGGGCAATGCGGAAAGAAACTTAATAGCAATCACTTGAAACCACAGATGGGCATTTACCTCTGACATTGTAAAACCAAAGCTAAGAAGTTCGCCACTTTCCCAAGCAGCTGTGATGGATTTTAGAGGCATATCTAGAAGTTCTGAAAATTATAAACACAAAGAGTAAAGGAGAATAAATAAGTTCCATTGCATAAAAAAGGCTTTCCTTGAACGCCAAGGATAACTTCAACAACAAACAAAAATACTTGCCTGAAAGCTTCCGGAGTTCACGCAAGGATGGTATGAAATCATCGAGAGGACATCTAGAATGCTCCTCTGACATCTCCTTTTCAAAACAAGAAATCAGGGACTCCAGTAAAGAGGACAAGCTTTCCAGTAGTAATTGTATCAGTCTTTGAAGCTGGGGAAACATAAATGGATGGGATGTCAGCCAAACATTGGACCATTAACAACCAAAAAACTTAAAATTTAAGAGTATTAGACAAGACCTGTAATGTTTCCTCAGCTGCCAAGTCATCTAGAAGAAGTATCTCTGTCGTGATCCTAGAAAACACCGACTCTAGAACTGTACACATGCTTTTCTTGTACTTGGAAGGCAGCAAGAGTGGCTCCCATATAATATGTACTTTCTCGAGAATAAAAACAACCTGATAAAGAAGCATTTAGCTCTAGATTAAACGAAAGATGAGGGAAGGGGTGCATTACAGACCTGATCTATACTAAACTTTGCAGACTCAAATTGGTGCATTTGATGTGTATTCTGAAAGCTACCAGCACCATCCAGAGCCTGAGAGTAACAAATATTTGCAATAAGAACAGACAAATAAGAGTGTTATCTTGTAAAGACAACTTTATTTCGTACTTTCTGCCAACTGCCATGCTTTATTGATGCATAAACTTCAGTCACTGTACCTCTTTCAAATTACTATTTATGAGTTGGATTTGTCTCTGTAGTATCTCTTCCGCCATCACTTGAAATCGTGGAGCCAAGTCAACAAAAACAACATGTTCCTTGATGGATACTGGAAAGTCGGAGCGATACTGAAACATAATTCAGAGGTAACTATTCAGACTCCGCTAAGACTAAGACTACTTTCATCCTTCCCATTATTAACCTCCACGTCAAAATGGATTTTCATCAAATCCCAGGAAATATTTCAAATAAAAAAGTTGGAAAAGAACCCTCAACAAAAACAAATACATTGATGAAGAGAACAGATGCATTATGTACTTAAATGATGTAAATTCTGCGCATGTGGGGAGAGGAGGTGTGTGCATGTATGTGTTTGTGAAGGAAGCAAGTGAAGATGATAACTATTTAGTAACTAGTACGATCAATGCATACCTCAAATGTGAGTCCAAGGATCTCTTGAGATAAATATAGACAGTCATTGTGCATAAGGACAGCAAGCTGGTTTATTCCATCAAGCTGCCTTCCTAACTTCATAAGCCAAAAGTGCAAGTCACAAACATAACCATGTGCATGCACAACCATTGCACCAATAAAATATTTCATCAAGTTTTGGAAGGACAGAAAATAAATGCTATAAACATAATCCACCTCAGAGGAAACCATGGAGTAGGAAGAAGATTAGCTGAAATTAAAGTAATAGAATAAATAATTTGAGCAGATCAAACGGTAAAAGCATCCCAAGGAGCCTCAACTGAGAAGTCTTAAAAGATGGCAGGATTCCTCCTAAACTTATCAATAATAATCCATCTTAAAAGTAAAGAATGAAAACTTCCACACAACAAAAACAACATAATCATGGTTTGCAATAGAGACTTAGACCACTGATACTATTAAAAGTCAATTTATGTTCTGTCGACTATTTCCAATGCATGCAACACGCAGCAAAAAAAACATGTGCACTTGATGTTAAGATACTGTGTTCCACACTAACCTTGACAGGAATAACTGCCTCGTAGAGAAGTAAAGCATCCCTAGCTGCATGATAGAATTCCAAAGCCACTTTGGGAGTTGACAAGCAGATGTCCTGCACCAAGTTCCCAAAAATCACAAGAGGAAAATTGGCATGTTTAGTGACAGGTCAGGACCTTTAAATTAGTCTTGGCAACAACCCCATCAAAGAAAATGGCACGACAAACTTGTTTCATAAAAGACTAGCCCAACGCAAATGAAAGCTTCCGGTAGTTATTAGCACAGATTTAGAAGTTACAAAATGCCGGAAGAGTACCTCCTACAGGTCTCCATAACATAAACTAATTTGACAAGCCAATTGCACGATGTAGGTAAAGGCGACAAGGAAGAGAGGGGAGCTAGCAGGTTAACCAAACACTGCTATATAACAACACCCAATAATGACAAAATGAAAGCAGAAAGGTCTCCTGATGAAGCATCCATTGATGGTTCTGCCGTATCATGACCCCAAAAAACAGCGCTCATACAATTCAAATTTCCCAAAACTTATAAAAGCACTAGTAAGTCGTTTTGATCCATGAGCCAACTACCTCGAGTGTCTGATGCACAAGCCTCATTAGTTGGGAAGCGGCCTTAGAAACCATGCACTTCTCTGAGAGGAAAAGCAAGTCAACAACATGCTCAGAAAGATTTGCAGTTTTTCCACCATTCTTTGGAGGACCTTTTCTTGTATACTCCTATGGAAACAGTTGCCAGTCAAACACTTAACACATTGCAGTATAACAAGTGTGTGTGTCAATCTCAAAAACTCACCTGAGGAATGGCAAAGTCACATTGCAAAAGGAAATTACGAGCCTTTGCCAAGATTTCTTTCTTTTTCCTAGAGGCAAAATGAACTTCCACATTTTCAGCAAATATGCTTAACTTCTGTTCTGTGCTATCTGTTGCAGAAATAAATGACATCTCTTTCAAGGACATCTCAAACTCAGACGTGAGCTGAATGATCCTCTGGAAGTCAGAAAGTTTTGAAGCATCTTCGGGGACAGCCTAAAACAAAAGTTTCAAACTGAGATTGATCTAGTGCTCCAACAATGATAGTTGCATAAAAAGGAACAATTTTAAACAAAGATGAAATGCCAGAAACGGTCCCCATAAGAAGTAGCACTGTTATAGTGGCTTTACTAAGCTGGTTTCATTGAGGGCATCATGGTAACAACTATAGTTTAAAACTTTTCATTCAGGCATATACTTTGGTGTTGGGGGGTGGGGACTCAATCTCCTTTGGGAAAGAGAACAAAAATTTAGAGGAGAAACCATTAATTAATCTACTACCTTCTTTACATACAACATAACTTTTTCTGAAAACGAAGTGCTCTTGACATTTCACTAGGGGTCACCATGTTAAACCATAAACCTAGGGGACCATTTGTATAAAATTTTGCAGGAGTTACATTTTATGCTGCCATATGAACTTCATACTGCATAAAACAAAATTGGCATTCCCTTCAACTCATTGTTTAGCGTAAGCTCTTGTTTTACACATTTTATATGCATAGCATACAATTGTTAGGGGTATGCAGTCCTCAACATTACATTTGTAACAGCTAGGTCAAAATACAGGCTCCACACTTATTTCCCACTTTAACCATTTTGAAAAGAATAAAATGCACATATTATTTGATAAGTGATTTTGAAATAACTGTCACCATAAATGAATAAAACAGGGAAAGAGTTTGTCTAAGTCTAAGTTCAAAGCTTAGGAAATACTAACCTTGGAGAGAAAGTTAGAAATAACCATTTCTGATATCCTTGGCCATGTTAATCTTCCAAAACAGCGAATCCAAGAAGAATTTTCGAAGCATACAAATTTGTAGAAGAATTTTACGATTTGAATAATCCCTGAATAAATGCTCTCACCATATACACCTTCCATCTGATATTGGAGGGAAAAAATATCAGATTTGAGTTAGAAATGTTGGCAAATCTGTGAACAAAACGTGCCCAACTGTCAGGTGCTTCAAATTGACCTACAAAATAACTTTCTTTTAAAATTCTAGTACAGCCCACCAAAGGCAAATGGGACCAAAACAATGCAATTCCTACACCAGGAAAGTAACCCACATGCATATGTGCACTAAACATATTTCACATGCTTACTTTAGCACTAGCAGTCCATTATAATGCAGTAATTGAAAATTCAGACCATTCAATTAAACAAAACTTACCTCGGGGTCGGTTGATGGTACCATCTTTAGTACTGCATGATCCATTTCTGCTCGGTCCCTCCTTAAATCACCTATGAATGACATGCGTGATCTACAACTTACAGCAGGAGTGATGACAAACTTGATCATCTGGTCTGCCACTTTGGCGAGGCCATAATCTAATGTCCCAACCACCTAAGAGAAATCCGCAGTATAAATTAGTGCAAGACAGGAAGTTAAAATCTCAGGCAGAGAATTAACACAGAATTATTGCAAGACAGGAAGCTAAAAACTTTAAACAGCTATGTACCAAGTTATAGTGGCTAACCAGACAAGAAAAACAAACAGCATATATTACAAGCATGCATCACCAAAATCAATGGAATTATAGAGGCCTAGATAATCACTCACTTCCATTGCTTCGAGAACCATACGAAGGTCAACCCTAGAAATTCCATTGACACTCAACGGATATTTGACCTGAACTCCAGAATCTGGCTCAAACCTAACCGCATTTTCCATGAACCTCACAAGCACCTCTTGAATCTACAAACCCAAATCCAATTCCTTCAAAAAACAATCACAAACTCAAATAAAAATCACATCACCATTTTACAATTTCAGCAGATAAAAGCCAAGCCAGACTTGGGGGGAAAACAAGTACCTCCTCAAAACAATCAAGCCACTCCTTCCTCAACAACCCGTAAACCACTGGCTCTCTTTCCTCTTCATCCCCAATCCTCACCGCCTGCTTCAACTCCCTCACCTCCTCCGACGCAAATTTAAGCCGTCCATTCCTGATTCCCTCTTTCACCCCTCCCAAACGCTCGCTAATTCCAACAATTGCCCTCAGCAGCTCCAGCAATTCACTCTTTACCCGTGTTTCCTTCATTGTCGCAGTCACCTCCTCCACAATGCCCTTAATCTCCCCATCAATGGGAGAATCAGAGAGCAACGCCAAGAGATCCGAGAGACTGCGGTCAATTTGGTTGGTTTGCGAAACAGCCTCGCTGCAGAGGGAGAAGAGGGAGGAGAAGTCCGCTTGGTGTGCGTGGAGGTAGGATTGGACTTTGGATTTGATTTGGAGGGAGTGGGACTCCAAGCGAGAGATGAGGAGGCGGAGATCCGGTGCGGAAAGCGGCGAGGTTGGGTCGGTGAGGTCGCCGGTGGAGAGGAGGTTGCGGATGTTGATGGTGTCGAAGAGATCGTCCATTTCTGATTGGAAACGGTGACGTTTGCAGAAGACGAGAAGTGATGCGAAGTGTTGATGTGAACTGTTTTGTCAAGGGTTTTATGGCGGGGAGAGGACTGACGAGCTTCGCCGGCGATGAATGTCAGATGGGCTTCATTGGGCCCAATTGAAACAAGGAATTGTGGACCAAATATGCTTCTTATAAATGTTATATATATATATATATATATATATATATATATATATATATTTCATCCGGTAATTCGGTTCGAGTTTTATCAAATTCTGAAAAAGAGTTGACTCTCTCAGTATGATTATCTTTATTTTCAATACTCGAACTCAAAATTTTGATTAACGTCTAGTTGTGTAATCGATGGCAATATATAACTTTTTTTACATCAATTTGTTTAAGAATTTTCTTTCACATTATTTAATTTAATTATTTCTAGACTACTTTAATTTGATTTACTTTTGTTGTTGTTATGTACTCTTTTTGTTTTTAATTAATGGACATTTTGAGTCCAAACATAAGCTTTAAGGAATTTATTTTTTCTAAAATAATGATGTCATGGTAGCCATTTTTACGTGACTCACAATTTTTTTTCAATTCTTTAATTCAAATTTTAATCCACTATAAGATAATTTTTTACTAACAGATGAGACCAAAAGTACATTGAAATAATTAAAACGTTCATTAATTAAACTTGGAGCTAAAATCTAATTATCTAAATATAGCTCCAACTTTTAGTTTTTTAATATTATTGTAAATAAAAGTTGAAGTCGGTCAAGGGAGAGCGTCCACTTCTCTTGTCCTTATTTATTTGGCATATGTTTTAATTTAGCATAAGCAAACAACAACACTTGGCAAAGTTGAGATTACTAGTTATTTGTTGTTGGTTTGTTCTTGCATCCCTGCATTATGAAGGATTCAGCCTAAATTAATATCACCAAATTTTAGACTTTTTTTTTAAAGAAAAGAAAAGAAATAGTATCCAATCTTAGTATTTCTAAACAAATATATATAAAAAAAAAATTACAATGACACATGTATCAGTATTTCCTTTAGGTTATGGTATGCACAATCGTCATTGAGGCTTTTTATTCCTCTCGGCAACCGCATAGTGCCCGAGCTCTACGAATTAGATAATGGATAGTACTTTTTTTCCTGTCCATGTCTGTCGTCTTTGTGGTCATGGTTGTTCAATAAGTGAAATATTCCAAATAGCCAAAAATTCCATATATTTTAGACTAATGGTTGAAATGGAAGTGCTTCTATTTATGTGCTATGTCTAGTTGTTCCTTAACACATGATCTTTGCTATTTGTATCTCCTTTGAAGGGTATGTTCCACTGTAGGAAAATAGAATAATTATGTCCAGAGTGAAATGATGAGTTCTTGTATTGGTTCTGTTTTGTGTCTTTTTAAGCTTGCAGGTAGTAAAAGGTTGCAACTTGAAGTCCGTATCAGTTTTTGTTATAGCTACAAACCTTCCTGAGGTAGCAAAGCATCTTTGTAATTCTATATTAGTTATTTGAGGACATGCAAGGTTTTTTTTTTGGTACTGAACATATGTATTAGTTTTAGGGATGAAAATTTATGCCCAAACCCAAAACTCACCTACATCCATAGCTATTTGATTGAATTTGGGTCCGATATAGATAATACCCGAACTGATAATTTTGAATATGGTGCCCAACAAATACCCGATAGGGTATAATGTGATTTTTAGAGTTTTTTCATGCTTCTCCTTCACCGACGCTTGTATTTTCCCTCTTTGCGCCGCCGTCCACACCACACCCACCCTCAATCGTTGATTTCAATCTCTTCCTCCACAATGCCAGACCCTCGATCATCGGCCTCTTCCTCTTCCACGTCGTGCCATCCTCCTCCTCCTCCTCCACACTGCCTGCCCGTCGCCTGCGCTGGCCTTTTCCTTATTTTCGTCATCGATCCGTCCTCTTCACACCACCTTTGTCGTCTTCCTCTTACGGTATTCCGAAAAGTATGGTTTGAGGTGCCAATAGCGTCTACTAGTTTGAATAGTTTGACATTTTGTGCAAGTTTTAGCAAGTGAGTTTTCTAGTGGTTGTGTGCTCTGTCATGTGTTTTCCAGAGATCTAGTTATGGTGTAATTTATGTTAACTTTTTTGGGTTAAGGTTGTGAATATTTAATTAAATGGCCTCCTAGAATTTACTTGCTTGAGCAATGGAATCAAGAGGTTCTCACATGATAGAATGGAATTTATTACTGGGAAAAATTTGGAGATCGATTCAGTGATTTTGGAAATTGGGTATTACAATAATGTTCTTTCATATAATTTTCAGTAGTTCTATTCGTTTGTTACCACTTGTTTTTTATCATTATGTTGAGTGGAATTATTCAATTACTGTCATTTGGCTTTAATGGGGCTTATTTGTATTGTTGGTTGACAATGTCCCAAGTAAGCTTTTAACTTGCATGCATCTTGTATTTGTGATGTTTAAATGGTCTCTCACGTAGGAGAAGTTCAAATGTTTCATTTCATTTTATGCATCATTACTCATTTAAAAGAGTTTGAATATTGTTTGCTTTGTGAAAATAGTATCTGGACATCAATTATAATTAGATATTAACAGATAATTTCTGAAAAGAAATTATATATTATTACACACCATTAATTATTATTTTATAATAATAATGTTAGTTAACAATTAATAATTAAAAATAAAAGTTTGTAAGGAGATTGGGTAAGCAGGCTATTCTATTATAACTTATGCATACCTAGCATGAATTGTATAACTCAAATCAGTTTAGCTTATTAAACATTTGTTCTAGTACAATTAGACATTAACAATAAAATATTAAGATTAATTGATCCCTTAAACCCCAATCTTAATTTATACGCTAAGTTTCAAACTTTATACATTGAGCCCTCAAACCTCAACCCCAAACCAAATGACATACTAATAATATGGATACCCATTGATTAAAATTGCAATTAGAAAATGACACATTAATATGAGTCCATATTAAATCTAACTCTTAAACTTTTATACTTTAAGTCCTACCCTTAAACCCTAAACTCTAAACTCCATACCTAGACCTCAAATCCATAACCCAAACCCCAAACCCCAAACCCGAACATATTTCTTTAATTAATTATTTAAATCATACATTAAATATTATTTATTTATTTATACTAAATAATTGTTAATATAAAAAATTAAATTAGTTAATTAAATTATCATATTTTATAGTTAAGAAATATTAAATTACCATAATATTATTTTATATTAATAATTAAATCTTAGTTAACAACCAATAATTAAAAAAATATAAAATATTTATTAAAATATATTTGTAAAGACGTCGGGTAAGTACACTATTCTATCATAACAAATGTATATATAATATGAATGGTATAACTCATGTCAGTTTAATTATTAAACATTTATTCTAGTGATTAGACATTAACAATAAAATATTAAGATCATTTGATCCCTTAAACCTTGGGGTGGGCACATTTCCGAGATACCCGAATTCCGAAATTTCCGACCCGAATTTTTTGAATTTCGGTTCGAGTATTTCGGGTATCGGAAATTTCGGGTTCGGGTATGTACTACCCGAAATTATTTCGGGTTCGGGTACGGAATGAATTTGGGGAAAATTCGGATCCGAATTTCCCATGCTTTAGTTTAGGGGGTTAGTTTGATAGTTTCCATTTCCAGCTTTCAAACACGCACACGACCTTTCTCTCTCCACGCACACGACCTCTCTCTCTCCATCTTCAGCCAAACAAACTCCCATCACAGCCACCGCCGACGGCCCTAACCACAGCCACCAACGGCACCCATCACGACCCTAACCACAACCACCGACTCACCTCACCATCTCCAGCACCCATCACGACCCTAACCCCAAATCGATCTCCAGTAACCCTAACCCTAACCCCCAAATCGATTTCCAGTAACTCTAACCCTAACTCCCAAAATCGATCTCCACAACTTATCTAATCTCTCTCATCTCCCCGATCTTGAAGTTTTCAAGATCTGGAAGCCGGGAGGCCTTTCGGTGCATCAAGGAGGGACCTGATCAACGGCAAGCAAGATGCCATGCAAGCGGTCACCTCCGGAATCTTCCAGATCAACACTGCCGCTTCTACCTTTCAACGCCTCGTTAACACCCTTGACACCCCTAAGGACACCCCTGAGCTTCGCGAGAAGTTGTGAGTCCCAATCCCTTTTCGTTGCTGCCGTTTTGTCCTTTTTGGCTTGTCGTTTCATTCCATTTGCTGTGTTCAATTTTGTTGAGAATTATGGATTTTATTGTTATTAGTTTTGCTTAGTTGCTAATTTGTCGGGATTGAGTTACTGAATCTATGAGTCACATGGCTTATTGTTATTGTGGCATGGCTGTGAATTATATATTAGATGATTTCATGAAATCCATAAGCATACTGGATCTTTGTTCTTCATTGTTTTTGAACTAAATTTGGCAGGGTTAAATTCAGAAATTCGGGTATTTTTATACCCGAATTTCACCCGAATTTTCGAAATTTGAATTTCTCGTATACCCGGAATTTCCGAAATTCAAATTTCGGAAATTCGAATTCGGGTAGGAGAAAATTAAATTCGGGTTCGGGAAATTATTTTTACAATTCGGAAATACCCGAATGCCCACCCCTACTTAAACCTCAATCTTAGATTATACCCTAAACCCTAAACTTTACACACTAAGCCCTCAAACCTCAAACATAAACCTCAAACTCAAATGAAATACTAAGAATATAGATGTTTGTTGATTATATTCTATTTACAAAATGACACATTAATATCACCACATTTATGACCACTTAAGTTCATATTAAATGTAACTCTTAAAATTTTACACGTTAAGTCCTAGCCCAAAACCCAAAACCCAAAACCCAAAACCCAAAACCCAAAACCCGAGCTCGAATCTATTTCTTTACTTAATTATTTAAGTCATATATTAAATATTATCTATTTCTTAATACTAAATAATTTTTAATATAAGAAATTATATTAGTTAACTAAATTATCATATTTCATAGTTAAGAAATATTAAATTACCATAATATTATTATGTTGTAACTATATATATAAACATATTAATTTGTATATTAATTAATTAATTAATTTCTAAAATATGAATATTAAATATTACCTAATTATTAAATGTATTACATTAATAATTATCCCAATTACTCATATGAATTATTCGAGACAAATGTCACAAAGCAGTAGTGTTTGCAACGGAAATTTCCGTTGCAAATCATAATGTTTGCAACGGAGTGTTCCGTCGCAAACCTTGCAACGAACCATTCCGTTACAAACTAATAAAATTTCAATTAATCAAGTTTAAAATTACTAAATAATTAGATACCATAATATTATTAATTATATTGTAATTAGTATACATAAACATATGCATTTGCACATAGTTTAATTTTAAGTTTTAAAATATTAAAAATATTAACACATTACTTTGATTAATTATTTAAATTGTATATTAAATACTATTTATTTTCTAATACCAAATAATTTTTAAAATAAGAAATTAATATAGTTAGTTAAATTAACATAATACTAATGTTGTAACTTGTATATATAAACATATTATTTTGAATATTAATTAATTTATAAATTATAAAATTTAACCATCATATTTCCCAGTTATTAAATATATAATTATTATCCCAATTATTTGCCAAGGAAAATTTTGTTACAAATTAACAGTCCTTGCAATAGGGATTTTTTCACAAGCTTTGTGACGAAATATTCCGTCGCAATTAATAATGTTTGCAATAGAATTTTCCGTCAGAAACCTTGTGACGGACCATTACGTTGCAAAATAATAAAATTTCAATTAATCAAGTTTAAAATTACTAAACTAACTAGATACCATAAAATTATTAATTATATTTTAATTAGTATACATAAACATATTTCTTTGTACGTAGTTTAATTTTAAGTTTTAATATATTAAAATATTTAAAATATTAAAATATTACTTTAATTAATGATTTAAGCCGTATATTAAATATTATTTATTTTCTAATAATAAATAATTATTAATATAATAAATTAATATAGTAAATTGATATTTAATCATATGTGAAGCTTGGAATGTGATGATAAAATATAATTTATTTATATTTAAAAAAATACTTAGTCATATTAATTAGATAAGTGTCAGAATAGAATATTTTGCTTATACTCTCTTTACAAATATAGTTTTCTAAAAATATTATAGTCAAACAATTTAAAATATTTTAAAATATTTTTTGTTAAGTTATATTTAATTATTTATATGAACATATAAAAAATGTAATTAATAATTACTTTTTCATGGAGTTCTAAAAATTATATTAAGAAAAAAAATCAAGAGAAAATGTTAAGTAAAAAAAAAGGGATGAATCAAATTTGTTATGCGGCAGAGATGGCAAATGAGTATGCGTGAGTGCGAGTTGTCATGAGTTTGACTATAATTTTTTTAGATAACTATATTTGTAAAGAGAGTAAGGAGAATATTCCATTGTGACACTTATATCTAATAAAAGTAAATGTTTTATAATTAAAACTCTGATTAATATGACTAAGCACTTTTTCTTCAAAATATAAATAAATTATATTTTATCATCAGATCCCAAGTTTCATACCGCATACTCCATATATTTACTTTATACTTTAAACCTTGAACCCGAACCCACACCCCCGTACTTGAAACTCAAATCATATATTGATAATATGGATACTTATTGAATCTAATTATAATTACAAAATGACAAACTAATTATATTTACTTTTAAATCTCAAACTTCATACACTAAACCCTCAATATTCCATAACCTAGACTTCAAACCCCTACCCGAACCCAAAACCCAAACATAAAATCTCATATGCGAACTAAAATTACATATGAATAACATTTGTAAGACCAAAAATGAGAAATCAAAAAAAAAAAAAAATAGTAGCAAAAATATAAAAAACGTGACATTCGGCAAAAAAATTGAAACGCAGAGGGAAAAACAATAGATTACGGAAAAAAGACTTTGGCCTATGGCTATTTCGAACAATGTAGAGGTCAAAAAATGGGATCCGTGAAAAAAATTCACCTCAATCAGACATCGAAACGGAAAGTTATGACCGGTCAAAGTTTACAAGGAAAACCATTGACACTATTGACCACATTTTATGATTATTAATTTGTATTTTAAGTAACTTAGTTAGTATATGTTAATTTTTAGTATAAGAAGTCAAATTTTGGCTAGAAATTATTAATACATTAAATTTTAGTATAAGAAATCAAATTAGTTAATTTAATTTAACATAGCTCATAATTAATAAATATTTTTTATTTGGATTACATATTACCTAACAAAATATTATACCACCATATATTTCTAATTATTTTTGGGTATGAATATTATTAGTTAAGTAATATTAACATATTAATTTATATGTTAAATAACTCAAATTGTTAATATATAAATTGAATAAATGTATTAACATTTTATTATAATTATTTATTTATTTCTGATAACATTTTCGACGAAAAATTCGATCGAAAGAGTTTCACACCACACTTCGTGTGCAAAGAAAGATAGTTTTCGACAGACCCTTCTTAGTAGAAAGATGAGTTTTTCATCGCTAAAAATTTGTTCGCGTTAAAAAAAAATTGTTTTTCGTTTTCCGACAGAAAGGCTGTAAAAAATTGTCAAAATTTACGGCAGAGTTCTTTCCGTAGAAATTGGGTAATTTTTTTGTAGTGTACAACTTAACACAATCTGCAATAAAAACTCTAGATGGTGGCAAGAGGTTCATCCACAGGAAAAATGATATGATTTTATACATCTTTAAAAACCGGTATTTATCGCTTAGGTGAAAATGTGTGTGACATTCGATTATTGATACACAGATTTTTGTTCCCGATTTTACAAAGTTGCTATAGATCCCAATTACCTTAGGACTCCTAATTCCCTCAGACTCGATTAGGTAATCCTAATCAACTATCAATTACCTTAGGGCTTCTACTTCCCTCATGTTTCAAATTACCTAAAGGACACATTCGACTAGATATTCCTAATCAACTAGTACCTTACTAGTTAAATGGTTTACTAAATTGATTAATTTTAAGACAACTTTTTACTAAGACACCTCGTTTCTCAAGCGGGAGCAGGGCTTATTCAAGTTACTCACTCTCTCTAGTCTCAAAGAGTTAATACTAAATTGAGATTGATCTAGATGTCTACTGTATCTTCTTAGCTTTGTATGTTTTTTCCCGCAACCTTAAAAAATGACAATGATTAATCAAATCTAAACCTAAATTGGCCAGAATTAAATCCGAGATGAACAATGTTGACGAGTGATTTGAGTATTCATAAATGCAAATTAGAAAATATGAAAATTAATTAATTAGACCTCGCGAATATAATAAATCATATTCCTATTGATCTTTACTAGGAATCAATAAATAAATTATCCAAATATAGTTATGGAAAATTAAAAGCTTAAATTAAATTGCATAAGAAAGACATCCTTGAAATAAGGAAGAAGATGAAGTTCAAACTAAATTGCTGAAAATTGAAGACATAAAAACCAAACTAAAATTGACTAGGTTATTAATAAAACAAGAAATGATTAAATAAATTTTCCTCCCTTGATTATCTCCAACCAAAATTCAAATCATAAATTCTAAAGCTAATTTAAATTATATTTTTATCCAAAATGATTTACAAAATAGGATAGAATCCTAATTTGAATTACAAATGTTCATGTTCAGAGGCGCCAACGTTGCTTCCTTCTCACTTCTGCATCCTGGGCCCAATACCCTCGGCTCACTAATTCATCGGCCTGACAGATCCTTCCGACCAAGAAATTATTCTTTGCCCTAGAAAATAATTTTGACCTGAACTGGAAAGTGTTCATTCCTAGCATGGAAGATCTTTAAGTAATTCTTGTCCAAAATGTGATAGATTCTGCTTCTTTCCTCTAAAAGTCGTCCCAAAAGTTCTTTTCTGTAAAAATAAAAATTGTGATTTTAAGTGCTCTTACTGTTAAAATTATAATAGTTTAAACAATAAATATAATCAAAATAAATAATTAATCAAGTATCATTGCGCATGATCAGTCTATAAGATTAGCAAAAATGGCAGAGATTGATGAGTATCGGTGAGATATAGAATTCGTTAATGGTGAAGACTAAGAGTAGTGTTTGAGTGGTGAAATTTTGTTTGAATTTAATTTTCTCAAGGAAAATTGAAAGAGTGAGGAGTGAAAATGGTTAGGGAAGTGGAAATTCATTAAAAGATTTTGGAATTTTTTTGTTACGTTCAACCTAAGAATTGTTATTTGATTATTTGTTGGATAATTGTTGGAGAGGTGAGGCTGACCATGGCATGAGAATTCCCTATAGAAAGCCTTGATTCAAAACAGGTGAGCAAATCCCTCATTTTTCTATTTGTATGGTCTTTTTTAATAAGAGTGAGTTCAAGAAAGCTGTGGTGAGACATGCAATACATTTTAGGAGAGATGTGATATTTATACAAAATGAGAAGAAAATGTGTAGGGCTGTATGTAAGAGTAGTGATTGTGAGTGAAAGATTTTATGCTCAATTGATGGGAAGAGTGGGCAATGGATGGTTAAAATATTTATAGGTCACCACACATGTTAATTTTTATTTTTGCATCTCTTGTCTAAATTATAAAATTCTAGCAGATTGGTTTATTAATGATCTTTGGAGAATTACATTGAAATTGATTGTGGCTGAAATGAAAGACCATTTCAATGGCCAAACCAAGATCAAAGTGTCTAGGGGGCAGTGTAGGTATGCTAAGAAAATAATAATTGAGCATTACATTGGTGATCCTTTGAAGGAATTTGCTAGGTTAGAAGATTAAGTTGAGGAACTTAAAAGGAGTAATCTAGGTAGTACAATAGTTTTGGAGACACCCAATGGAGTATTCAAGAGAATGTATGTGTGTTTTGATGGTGTTAGGAAAGGGTTTAATTCTGCCTGTAGGAAGATAATTGGGCTGGATGGATGTTTTCTCAAGGGGCCTTTTAAGGGTGAGATTCTTTCTGCAATAGGTAGGGATCCAAATGACCAAATCTACCCAATTGCATGGGCTGCATGGGCTGTTGTGAGTTATGAGTATAAAGAAACATGGAAATGGTTCTTGGAATTGCTCATGGTGGACTTGGACGTTGCTGGAGGCAACTTCATTTACGCTTCTGATGATGCTCCTGTTATTGCTCGAGGGGAAGGATTCACATTCATGTCTGATCAACAAAAGGTACATCAACTAATTTTATGTACATATTGAACTTGCATTTCTTTGCATTTGAAACTCAACATATAAAAATTACTGTGTAGGGATTACTTTTTGCCATCACTGAACTGATGCCGAGTGCTGTTAGTAGAAGATGTGCTAGACACATCTTTGCGAAGTGGAGAAAAAATCACAACAGTGAGGAAATGTACAAACAATTTTGGATAATTTGCAAGGCATCCACTACATCAGAGTTTCTTGATGAACTGGAAGTTTTAAGAGGTATGTCCACCACTGCAATGTCTGATTTTTTGGAGATCCTCCAATTTTCTGGTGCAAAGCATTTCAAAATACCCCATTTTGATGTAGTAGATAATAATATGAGCGAGACTTTTAATAGCCTCATAATAGAGGCTAGGTACAAAAACATTATGAAATTATTTGAGACCATTCGTAAAGTAGTTTTCAAGAGATTCAAAGAGAGATGTTTTTGGAAAAGAGTTTTAAAGATGGTTTTGGTCCAAATATTTGGAAATGAATTAATCATAACATAGGAGAAATTCTGGAGAATCATCGGGTTCTTTGTTGAGTATGGATGGTAGATGCAGACAAGTTGGGAAGGGGCAGAATCAAGAGTGTAACAGTTCGAAGTCCAGGAAGAGAGGGCAGTCCAAGAATTGCAAGGATATTGTGTGCTGGAACTGTCAAAAGACTGGTCACCTCAGGAATCAGTGTACGACTCCTGCAGTTCCTAAACCAAAGAAGAATGATGATAACTCAGTTAACACAGTGGAAGAAGTTAGTGATGATGCGCTGATTTGTTGTGTTGAGTGTTCTATTGAATCTTGCATGCACCATCTGTAGAAAATATGGACACAAATCCATCACTTGCCCTAACAAGGTAAATTCCAGACTTTAATGTTCTTATGTTCTTTTGCAATTTTATTTAACTATTTAATAGTTATTAAAACATCCTACAAAAATCCAGGCTGTTGGACCAGAGCACTGAACCAGAACTACAAGATGCTGTTGTGGCTGCTTTACCTGACGGAATAGTTGTCGTTGTGCTAGCTGTACATATTGTACAAAAAGCTGCTAAACTAGAGCAAGACAATAGCAAGAAGGGAAGGAAGACCTTACGTTCATTTTGTTGGGGTTAATTTCAATCCACAATCAATTTTGCGTAGCAAACAATCTTATCCCAAGAATCAATAACCCCTACCAATCAAAAGTAATCAAAAATAACACAGAGATTTTTAACGTGGAAAACCTCAACAGGTAAAAAACCACGGGACCAAGCCAGTCAATCCACTATACGATGATCAATGTGTACAACCAAGCAAAATCCCTATATCAACTATAGGAATAATTTGACATACACCACTATCACCAATAGTACCAATCAAACAATCCAATCAATCAATCCGAGAAAAACAAGAGATATGAGAATAGAGAACCAAAACTAGATTATCACTGCTTCAATCGGGACAGGATTTCTACTACCTCGGATAACTTCTCACCGATCCAACCGTTCAGATTGAAGAACCAGAAGTCGCACACCTACTGTCCAAATTTCAACCAGATCCAACGGTGAACGAAGTCGTTACGACGATTCGCCCGCATCTGCACAGAGTTTGACGAAAATCTGTTTTCTCTCTTCTCTCTCACAGGATGCTCAACCGCAACACTATCTCACAATCTCTCAGGATGCTCAACAGCAACCCTAATACAATCTCTCAGGATGCTCAACAGCAACCCTAACACAATCTCTCTCAGTTGTTATTTGTTGCAACTAATTTTACAATCTTTCTCAACTCAATCTTACATCTAGATTGAGGAGACCACGCTAGAAAAATCTCCCCCTCACATTTTTCTCTCTCTGTGCTTCTTCTCACAACCTGAGCCACCATATATATATATATATATATATATTAGTGGGCAACCTAATTAATTAGGTTACACAATCCTACTTCAAGTCATACTCCAATCTTTTCTTTTTCTAATCAAACTAAAACAAACAACCCCAATTGGGCTAGGCCCACAACAATCTCCTTCAGCCAATATAAGCTGGACTCCAACATTCTCCCCCTCCAACTCATATCATGGGGAATCACCAATCTTCATGCAATCTGAGTAGGAGTCAAGTTCACTTTCTCACAGGTCAACACCGCAAAGCTAACTTTTCTCTTAGGTAACTCTACCTGGAAATGCCTTCAACCTCTAGTTTTTCGTTATTGACTAATGTGACAGATTTATCATCACAATCACCAAATGTACTAAACAATTCTTTGTTAGCACAAATATGAAAAGAACATGCAGAATCTAAAATCTAGGAATCTCTTACCTGTTCCTCACTTTTCTGCACTACCAACAATTCAGCATCATCATCCTGAATAGTTGCAGCATCACCAATCTTTTCTTTACTCTTCTGCAATTCTTTCAAATCAGTCATCAACTTCTGACAGTATGCTTTGATGTGACCCTTCTGGTGGCAATAGTAACACTCTTTCTCACTGTAGTCTGCCCTTGGTCTTGAACTGGATCTGTTTCTTCCATAGCTGGAAGAAGCACCTCTTCCTTTATTTCTACCACAATGATCTTGTCCACTCAATGACCCATCTGAAATCATTAGTCTCTCACTACTATTTTTCTCCACTCCTAACAGCTTCTCATTATCTATCAGGAAAGTCATCACATCCTCCTTCTTCAAACTTGTCTTCCCTACTGTAAGGGACTGCACCAGTGACTTGTATGACACATGCAATGAAGAAAGAAGAAGTATCGCTTGCTCCTCATCTTCTACTTTTTCCCCTGTATTAAGCACTTTCGTCAACATCCGATTGAAATCCGACAAGTGCTTATGGATGCTCATACCTTCATCCATCTTCAACGAATACAAGTCCAACTTCAGACTAAGTTTGTTTGTCACAGACTTGGAAGAATAAATACTTTCCAGCTTCTCCCACATTCCTTTTGGTGTCTGCTCCCCCATCATAGCATACTTTATTTATGGAGCTAATGCTAGCCTGATCTGACTGGTCGCCTTTTTCAGGGCAGTTGCCCAATCACCATCTTTCATTCCTTCTGACTTCTTATCACCAAGAGCGACGTCGAGATCCTTCATAGTCAACAAATCCAGCACAGTTGTTTGCCACATTGCGAAATCATTCTGTCCATCAAAAAGCTCAATCTTTGCGTTGTCGGTCATCTTTCAAACCTTAAGCTCCGCTACCAGTTGTTGGGGTTAATTTCAATCCACAATCAATTTTGCGTAGCAAACAATCTTATCCCAAGAATCAATAACCCCTACCAATCAAAAGCAATCAAAAATAACACAAAGATTTTTAACGTGGAAAACCTCAACAGGTAAAAAATCATGGAACCAAGCCAGTCAATCTACTATATGATGATCAATGTGTACAACCAAGAAAAATCCCTATCTCAACTATAGGAATAATTTGACATACACCACTATCACCAATAGTACCAATCAAACAATCCAATCAATCAATCCGAGAAAAACAAGAGATATGAGAATAGAGAACCAAAACCAGATTGTCACTGCTTCAATCAGGACAGGATTTATACTACCTTGGATAATTTCTCACCGATCCAACCGTTCAGATTAAAGAACCAGAAGTCTCGCACCTGCTTTCCAAATTTCACCCAGATCCAACGGTGAACGAAGTCTCTGCGACGATTCTCCCGCAGCTGCACAAAGTTTGGCGAAAATCTATTTTCTCTCTTCTCTCTCACAGGATGCTCAACAGCAACCCTAATACAATCTCTTAGGATGTTCAATAGCAACCCTAACACAATCTCTCTCAGCTGCTATTTGTTGCAACTGATTTTACAATCTTTCTCAACTCAATCTCACATCTAGATTGAGGAGACCACGCTAGAAAAATCTCCCCCTCATATTTCTCTCTCTCTGTGCTTCTTCTCACAACCTGAGCCACCATATATATATATTAGTGGGCAACCTAATTAATTAGGTTACACAATCCTACTTCAAGTCATACTCCGGGTCATAGGAGAGACGTGTGTGTCGTTAACCCTGCCAACAAGGTTAGTTCTTCAAAGGAAATATTTTGTAACTTGGTTGGCTTATGGTATAATATGTATGTCATACAATACTCCTTTATAAATTCATTAAGTTGAGTGTTATATGGCAGCGTTTTATTAATCCATCAAACTCACAAGTGTCAACTTTACTTCCACGACCTACACAAATAGAAGCTTCTCAGTTATCTGCTTCACAAATGCCTGATAGAACCCTACAACTTTTGCAAGAACTTAGACAATCTTGTGGCATTGCTTCAGCTACTGTTGGGAGAAGAAAGAAGTCTGCACAAAAGAAGGGTAAACTTTCGAGAGGTTATGGTTGTTTTGTTGCTAAAATAGGATGGACTTGCTATGGTGTAAGTGTAGATGGTAATATAATTGTCTAGTTCCTGGAATTATAGTGCATGTTCTTTATGTAAGTGTAGATGGTAATATAATTGTCTGTATTATATTTTGCAGCCTAAAGCTCCACATCAAAGGGTTATTGATGTCCCATCCAGAAATAAAACATGCTCACATCATATTTTGGACAGTCAAGGATCTAATGATGGAGTCGGTACTTCAACAAAGTAGTTTAATTTGCTATCTTCACAGAACTTGCTATCATTTTTTGGATATGGATTTTATATCTATTTCGTATATTTATCATTGTATTTCCTAGAATTGTTAAGGCACATTGTCGTGTAGAATAGATAGATTGGAGACACTTAGTATTAATTCATATACTATTTTACTTTGATTTTGTGATATCTGATTACGGAATGAATAACCAATTGGAGTATATTTTTACTTGAAAGATACCAAAGTGGCTTGCAGCTATACAACTGCTAATTTTGACTTGCACGTATTCAACTGCTAATTTACAGCCTATCACCTACCAAAATCCCAAATCAATGTTACAACCTCAAAGTAAATAAAATGTAGGTGACGCGTCGTCTGCTAATTGAGTTAACTAATTGAGCAGACGACGCGTCTATCAATTCATTAATTTAATAGTGGGTGACGCGTCGTCTGCTACAAATGGACTACATGTCATGGAAGAGTGCGTGACGCGTCATCTGTCTCAAACATAAAAGCCCCAAAACAACGTCGTTTTGGCATCTATAACTCACCCGTCTCCGCAACCCTTGGAAAACGAATCCGAGTCAAATTTGGACGACGTGGCATGACACTTCAGCCGTATCTGACGTGGCGTATGATGTGGCATGCCACGTAGGTGGGTTAACGGTTCTTCATCGACGGTGTTAGAGGCAGGTACCAAATGTGACATTCATGTTGAGTGGAGGTACTACTTAAGAGCGAAAAAAAGGAGAGGTGCTAAATCAGTCATTCAATTCGAGTGCAGGCGCCAATTTTTTCATTTTCCTGATAGAGATGGGAGGAGAAATACGAGGGACAAGGCGATACAATGTTTTTTGTTTTTGTTTTAATTTGTTAACGTTAAGCAACTAAGTAGTAACAAAAAGCCTCAAAAAGTAACGGTAGGATTAAACCAGAAATAGCAAGAAACGTTTGCGACCAAATCAAATAGCTTTGTATATGGAAGACCTAACGAGGAAAATATGAATATCGGCAAAATAAAATGGAAATTTCCCTTAAAAAGTATTGCATGAAATAAGAAGTTTATTATTGTTTCATTTTATACGACAATTATCTCTTGCATTTGATTAATCTATTGATTATTTTCATCGCTGTCAAATATTTAACAAAAATATAACAGTAAAAATATCTACTTTAAAAATATTAGAAAGAGAAAATAATGAAATTGTATTAGCTTTTCTTATATTAGCCAGTTTGGAAGAACTATTTCTACTTTTTTCTAGAATTTTTGAAGAAAACAATTGCTTTTAGTTTTTTTTTCCTCTTTAAAAGCAAGGGTGAGATCTGAATCTGCATTTTAATCTCTATTTGTAACTTTATCACCAACAAGATAAGAAAAAAATAAACTAGTACAAAGTAGTAAAATAATTGATATAGAATTTTTTTAAAAATATTATACAAAATGATAATACAAATGGTACTTACATATTGTGAAAGGAAAATAATTTAACATCTCATATCTTAAAAAAAGAAAGTAATTTCAAGTCGTTAATCTTGATAATTCTCCTTATTAGGAACTAATAAATTAACAAATTAGGTAATTAAATAATCAATTATAATTTAAAAGGTAACATTGAGTTCATTCCCAAATCAAATTCTAGTCTACCGCAACCAGTTGTTTTTATTACATTTTTCTTAAGCGCGCATATATATATATATAGTAAAGGATAACTCAATTTTTAAGCTCAAGTACAAAATAGAAAAAAATAATATTAGAGAAGTCATCATTCGAAACCCAAATATTAATCCGAAATTAGTATTCTGTTCGAAAAATACGTGAAAAGACCCAAAAAATTATATTCTATCTACATGATAGAACAAGCATGGGGATTTTCATCACTGAAAGCAGAACCTGTCTGGTGAGGGAAGATGGAAGAATGGACAGGTTGGTGATAGTAACGAGGATCTTGAGTATCATATCCATGTTTACGGTAGTTGTACGAGGAAGATGGCACCGGAGCAAAGTGATTTCCCGGCGGCGGTAGAGGACCGTTCACTTGATTCTGGTCGTAATAGTAAGTGGAGTTGGCGAAATGTTCAGGATTGTAAGGCAGCTGCCACAGCTCAGCCCTTCTACCAGTCCTACGCACCGTTTTGAGTATTTTTTTCTGATCTGCCCATCCGGTCACGGTCACCTTTTGCAACGCCATATCTGTCTCTACGTTATCTACTCCTTTCAGCTTTTGAAGGGAACTCTTGACTTTGCTCTCGCATCCACCACAGTCCATGTGAACTCTCATCTCTATCATCTGTGTTAAAAAATGTAATCTTTAATTAAATAACGGTTAAAACTTTTTGAATTTTTTCAAGATTATTCCGATCTTAATTTTGTTAATTATTAGGATTGACTGAGCACCCATATATATAAATCAACGAAAATATTTCGTGTACTATTGTATTTTGAAAAAATTCATACTAATTGATGTGACAAAATCTGAATGATGTTTTTTAAGTAATGAAGTCTTAAAGCTAAATTAAAATAAATCATTCAAATTTTACCACATTTTATTAGTATCCATTATAATGTGTGTTTTTCTTCCACATATAGGTATTAGTACCGATGGTAAATTACCAAAATAATATTAATTTAAAAAAAAAATTGCCAAAATAAGAAATTACTTATGTATTGAAATGAAAATAAATAAAGAACGTTATGTTTACAATTAATACCCAAAAATTAAATAAAAAAGTAATAATAACGCTTACCGTCGTCATTTTCTTAGTGAAAGCGTCGGAATTCGGTCTTGGTGTGCTCCTACACAGACTGTTTAAGATGCAATTCATAATATATTTCATCTTCATGTTGCTATAATATAATATATGATCTCAACACAACACACAAAAGCTCCGTTTTATAGAGCATGCACCTCTACTTCTCATGATTTCCCCTTCACTTACAATTCATATCCGATTCCACCATAAAACAATTAATCAAATGTTGCTTAGAGTTTTAAAAAAAGAATATATAATTTAAGGAACCGACCTCATCTCTTATTGTGTTGAGAGTGGAATAAAATTAAAAACAATGTTATATATGGCCTTTGACTTTGAGCCTTAATATAATATTAATCTAGCTAAGTTTTAAGTTTACATAATAATAATAATTAAGTCACTTAGATCGGACGACTCTAATCGGTCGTCGGCACATGGAAATGAACATGCCTGAAAGAGAAACATGAAAGCGATTCCGTCGGATCGTTGTTTAACGTTCGAAATGAACGAACATGTTTTTTGAGGTTTACGACTTGTGTTGGTATAATCCCACTTACAAGTAAAGGAACCTCATTATGCCCATGCAAGAAAGTTGTAAATTGATGATGAGTGGGAGAGATCTTTTTAGATTTTTTAGCCATTCTTGTGGACTCACATTTCGAACTTAATTTTTGAATTTTAATTTATTCTCATACTTTATTTATTTTTCTGGTTTTAAAGATTTTTTCAAGTTTATAAAATCTATTTCCTTCGTTTTAGATTTTTTAAATATTTTTCTTTTTTTTAAATCCTCATTTTAATTAACAAAAAATCTAAATTAATATACATAGTTTTTACTTGTGTCATGAGAGTTATTATATAAGTGACATGAGTATTACTATGCCCAAATGAATCTCGCAAACTAATATTCTAATGACACGAATAATTCAACAAATCACTAGAGAATGGAATAAAATCCAAATTTATAAAAATAACCATCTAGGGTAACAACCTATAAAATTAGGTGAATTCAGTATAACATCATAAATATCAATGTCATGTTAGTTTGAGTGATTCATTAATTTGAATGCACTAAGGTAGAAAATTCAGGAGTACTTTCTAATTGCTATAAATAAATAATCGTCTAATTGTTATAAATAAATAAAACACTATTTTCTAAAATACCTAAAATAAAAACTATTAAAACTTTGTGAATTAAACCATGTTTATTTTATCATTACCCGAGTGAATTTGTTATGAAAAGGGATTGAGGTGGATTTGCCGATGCCCAATACTATATTTTCGTTGGCATTAGAAAAAAGCGCGCGAACAACAAAAGGAATTAGTTTATTTCAATTCTTTGGGCTGGGTTCAGCCTGGGCTTCTTTTTAAGGACCCAACTTTCATCCTCGATCTGCCTGGTGATTCGAGATATTTCAGTATACACTTAGCTTTTTCGACGATACACTTTCTCCCATATTCGTAGAGGCAAATTTCGTACTTTATTCTCTTACTAAAAGAACACTTACTTCCGATTTGGAATAAAAAAGTTGGTGTGGGTTTCTCCCCGCATTTGTTAAAACCAAGGTAGTCAAACCCGGTCCGGCCGGGTTTGAAAACCCAAAAAACCCTCTAAAATGGGGTTTTTTAATTTTTAGTCGATCCGGTCTGGATAAATCTGGGTTGACTCAGATTTTTTTTATAAAAAAATTGGAAAAAATGCTAAATTTGGGGTTCGAACCCATATAAATGTGTCGGCCAAAAACTTCTTAACCACTACAAGATATAATATAAATATAAGATAAATTTTTAATTTATTTTTAAAATTTCTCATACTCTATGCAAATATTAAATTTTATTTATTAATTTATTAAAATTACAGGTCAACCATAATTTTTCTGGGTTGACCATTGACTTTTTTCTTAGACTGAATTTATGACCAATCCGGATTTTACAACCTTACTTAAAACGCTTGTAATGTCTGATTTGATTTAAATGATAAATCCCTTTTCAAAAAAAGATATTATTCTAAAAATTAAATAAAGATTAAATAAAGAAATTGTTTTAATAAAGAGAGTTATTCTCATAGGTCCATAATATTTTGGACTATGGTTTATTCTTCTGTATCAACCAATTTTTTGGTCACCACATACGAACATTTGATGTTATAATCTAGAATTCATTATTTTGTAACAACAATTTTGTACCATTTAGTTTATATTTTTTATAATATGTTTTATTCTGAAAACTAAATTTTATATTTTTTACTTATTTACTTGACCTTCAAAAACACCAACATGATTGTACGACTATGATTAAATCATGTCAGAAATAATTGATCGCTGCAAATGGTGAATATCTTTTGTTCTAATTCATTTTACTTTCCAAGTATTTTTCCCAACAACAAATGGACCGTGATGCAATATAAACGTTCCGTTTGAAGAATTAAACTTGCCAAAAGGAAAAAAATACTTCTCTCTCTCGATTTCTAGAAAGAGATTTTTCTCTGGGTTTTGCACCCAACCTTCTTTATTGTCAAATGCCTCCAAGTGCATTCTTGGGAAGGTGGACACCCATCACCACCTCTGGCGCCTGCTACGGCTAGCACCGGGGAAGGGTGTTTTTAAATTCTTTGCTTTTCTTAAATGGCAGATTCTCATATTTGATGTTGGTGGACATCTACATTTGATTTAAGGCCACCTTTTTATGCGTTTGTGCTGGGTTTGGGTATATGTTCAGGCAAGATCTGTTAGTTGCTTGTGGAGCTGTTCTAGAGAAGAATTGCTTCTGTTGGGATCCGATTTCAGGAGCTTCTTTCTTGATGGTTCGGTTCGGTTTGCATGGGTTAGTGGTTGCTGGTGATGGTTCTAATGGTCTGAGGGGTCACGTTGGTGGTGTAGTTTCCTTAGAAGGCGAGCCGGTAAGAACTACTGTTCCGGTACGCTTTTCCCACGAGCTCGAAAACGGGGGAGTATCTAATGTATTTATTGTTGGGAATATTGGGTTAAATGGAAAGAATAATAATCTGGTTTTGAGACACGAGAAATATCATTTTCCTTAAGACAATATTTGCCCCCACTCGTATCGAGTTTGCTAATAGGTTCCTGACAAATTGTCTCCCAGGATATAACAAAACCAATGAATTCTGCAGATAGCAATTCTGAAGAATTCTGAATTTCTCGAATGATTCGAATGAATCAGTTTACTGATTTTGCGTTCTATTTATAGATTACGAAAAGGTCTGAAAAGAAGAGTTATAACTCTTCGGTCGGTTGTATCCGTTCCAACAGTTGTGTCTATTCCAACTATTGTGTCGGTTCCAACAGTTGTGTCTGCACCAATCATTGTGTCCGTTCAACAGTTGTGTCTATTCCAACTATTGTGTCGGTTCCAACAGTTGTGTCTGCACCAACCGTTGTATCCGTTCAACAGTTGTGTCTATTCCAACTATTGTGTCAGTTTCAACAGTTGTGTCTGCACCAACCGTTGTATCCGTTCCAACAGTTGTGTCTATTCCAACTATTGTGTCCGTTCCAACCGTTGCGTCTGCACCAACAGTTGTGTCCATTAATATGGACACAACTTTTCAATTGCCTTTCCAATACCCATTACAACACACAAACACTTATATAATATACTATAAATCCAACAATCCCCCACTAGGTTGTAATAGTATCACATTACAACCTACTGATTTATATGTATATATATAACATTCCCCCACTAGGTTGTAATGTCACCGCAAACCAGATCACTTTTGATATCACTATGCATAAAAGAAGGTATCTTTCGACTTAAACCATCCCTTAGTGAACTTATCTCAAAGTCTTAAGAGAATTAAAGGTGGCCTAAGCTTAAACCAAAATTCTTTGTCCTAAGACCGGAGACAAGCCACACATAGAGGTATCTGAATTTTTGAGAAATTCACACACTTTTTAGCACTGCTATGGCCATGTGCTTTCGTCCCGGTTTCATGAACATTTACATAAGTAAACCCAAGCTTATGTTAAAGCGGCACCACTTTTATGTTCATATAGGTGAAGTTCTATTAATGTCCCCGTTACCAAGACATATCACCTGATTTGTTTTGAACTTCATTAAGAGTATAACTCATCCTTCTCAATCGTAACTGTCAGCACTAATCCATTCTGGACGGGACTTTATTTCAAATAGTGCTTTTCCTAACCACGTAATAGTAACTTGTTATTACCCTTTAAACCTTGGTCAGTAGATGCAATCTAAAGTAAGGTTGGGTTCCCATTACTAGTGATTCTCTTACAAGGGTTTTAGTCCCATCCCTATGGATGTTGTTTTTACCAAGTCTCGAGATAAACCCTTGGTAAAAGGATTTGCCAAGTTTCTGCTTGACCGAACGTAGACAATAGTTATGACTCCATCAACTATTAGTTGTCTAACGTACTCACGCCTAAGGCTAATGTGTCTAGACTTTCCATTATAGATTTTATTGTATGCTCTTGACATAGTGGCTTCACTATCACAATACAAGGAAATGGCTCCCATCGGTTGTGGCCACAACTCTATATCCAATAACATGTTTCTCAGCCATTCTGCTTCCTTGCATGCCGCATTTAGCGCTATGAATTCAGATTCCATCGTGGAATGTGAAATAACGGTCTGTTTCTTAGAGGACCAAGATATGGCTCCTCCACCAAGAGTAAAGACCCAACCAGATGTGGACAAGTTATCACTTGCACTAGTAATCCAACTAGCATCCGTGTACCCTTCAAGTATAGCCGGAAACTTAGAATAGGAAAGTCCAAGATTAATTGTTTTCTTTAAATATCCAAGGACTCTTCCAATTGCTTTCCAATGTTCTATACCAGGATTACTAGTGGAACGAGAAAGTTTGCACACAGCAAACTCTATGTCTGGTCTTGTACAATGCATGGCATACATCATGCTTCCGATAGCACTGGTATACTCAAGTTGTGCTATTGCTCTTCCAGACTTATTTGCAAGTTTAACACTAGGATCATAAGGTGTGTTTGTGATAACGCGCTTGTCGAGGGCACGATCAAACAAATTATTACAACTTATCACATGCAACAAAATAGATTGAAGACAGTGGCAAGAGGATCGATCCACAGAGATTGGTGAAGACTTACACTAGACAAGGCCAAATTTATAAAATAAAACAATAAAAGAAACAAAACAGAATTCAAGGGCTGGATGGAGAGAAACTGATTCAAGGTCTTGAATGGAAGCACAGAACAAAAACACAAAAAGTAACACTCGGGGGGGTTTTACTTGGCTAAACAAGTCAGCCAAGAGAGATTGGGAGCTAACAATTTCTAACTAAGAAAGCAGTATTCGGGGTCTCGAATGTCACGTTCGGGGTCCCGAATGTAAAAATATAGCAAATCAGTGAACAAATTCAGAATTAATAAAACAAAAAGTGAAACAAGCACAAATAATCAGGCAGAGAAAATTCTTAGCAAAAGGTATTCTTGGGTTGCATTCGGGGTCCCGATTGTCATCAGCACATAAATATTCTATTCAAGACATCATAGAAATGACATAGGGACCAGATTCCTCGGATATCCCCTACTTTTCTCTTAAGAGAAACTACCCCCCGTTTCCACATATGATGTAGTCTTGACCGTTTGCCATCCCTCCAGGCACGAATGCGGGAGGGCCATACTCAAACTACCTATGAAGCTAAGAAAAGACAGATCTAGAGCTAAAGGCCCCTCAGTTTGTCAGGCTCGTGACCTCGCTCTAATCAACTACCCACCCTATCTATTCGAGACCACTTTGACACAGTCAAGACTAAACAGATGCCTACTTGTTCCATGCAACTTTCCTTTCGTATTTATCACAAAGATGGCAACATTCACACAAAGTAATAATCAGTTGATCAAACCTCTAATTACCCCAAGTGAAATTATAATTAAAATGATAAGCAATTGAATATGGCATCAAAAATATATTAAGCACATTTAAGCCTCGAATCTGCCCTTGCAACCCTTGAATCACCCTTGCTAAGAATTAAAGATTTAGCTACTCATGCTTGAAGATAAATAAATAATAATTAAAGAGAGCATAATAAAATAAAGAGATTAAGGGAAGAAGACTTGTTACTAAACGTTTGAAGCCCGACGACAAAGGAGGAGAATGCTAACAAGAACTAGAGAGATAAACTAGAGAGAAGTCTAAGGGTGTTCTTCCTAAAAACTACATGATCATGGATGATCCAAGATACCCTCAACTCTTCCTATCATCCTCTATTTAAACTAGAAAATACAATCACAATATCTTCTGCCCAACTAAGGAACAAAATGCATTTAAAGAAAGCCTATTACAATGGATCTATGTTCCCTAAAGCAAAAAGCTGAAAAAGTTGAAAGCTGATTTTCTTGGTCTTTGACTAGCTTTTGCAGGTCTGGAATAGGCTCAAGGCCTGCAATGGTCAGAGGGGTAGGTATTTTGTGATCAGTGCAGACAGCTGGAACAGTGTCAGAGGAGGCACATGGAAGCTCTGGCAAGAGGACACGTGAAAATGTCATTCTTCGCCCTTCGGGGTCCCGAATGGAGAATCCGATTCGGGACCTTGAACGCTGCTTTGGACTCGGGACCTTGACTTTTGGTCTTGAAGCTCAAAACTGCACAAAATGCTCCAAAAATGCATGTTTTTGCATAAACTCCCTTTTTAGGCCTAGATCTGCAATAGTAATGAAAAGAAGGGTAATTTAGCAGAATCATGCCTTAAATGGGTGAGAATGGGGAGAAAATCGTGCATAAAAACATGCTATCAGTTTGCTTCTTTAATCTCTAAGTGATTAAATCTTTGAAGCACTTTCTCAATATAATGAGACTGACACAATGCAAAGCCATCGCCTTGCCTCTTTACTTTTATTCCCAAAATAGTATCAACTTCGTTAAGGTCTTTCATTTTAAATACCGAAGTTAAGTACCTTTTGGTTTCATTCACACCTTTCATATTAGTCCCAAAAATCAGCATGTTATCCACATAACGACAAACAATGACTCCATATTCACTCGTGAATTTAGAGTATATGCATTTGTCGGCACCATTTTGCTTAAATCTGTTAGATAGTATAACAGAGTCAAAATTTTCATGCCATTGTTTTGGGGTTTGTTTCAAGCCATATAAAGACTTAACCAACTTGCACACTTTTCTCTCTTGTCCAGGTAGAACAAATCCCTCGGGTTGTTCCATATACACTTCTTCATCTAAATCACCATTTAGAAAGCTGTTTTTACATCCATTTGATGCACGTACAAATCATGAATCGATGCAAGAGCTATAAGGACCCAGATTGAAGTGATCCTAGCAACAGGAGCATAGGTATCAAAATAGTCAACTCCCTCCTTTTGTCTAAAGCCCTTTGCCACCAGCCTTGCTTTAAAAGCAAGAATTGACCCATCACTATTATATTTTCTTCTAAATACCTATTTAGATCCGATAAACCCAAGTATTATTAGATAATGTTGAGTCCATCTCATCATTTATGGCTTCCTTCCAGAATCCTACGTCTCTAGAAGCCATTGCTTCTCCAAACGTTTTCGGATCTTCCTTGACATTACACAAAATAGGTATTTTATTAAGAACCTTGTTTTTGTTCCTATGTCCTTCGACAAGGAACATTTGAAGATCGGGACCAAAAGTTCTTTTCTTTTCTTACTCTTTGACTTTTACGTGGTTCAATTTAAGAATCAATTACAACTCCTTTACCATTGCTCGTAGAAGAGGGTTGGTCAGAGTTAACTAAGGGAGGTTGAGTTGGTTCATTACTAGATTCTGAATCTCGACAGAATCGGTTCTCAACAAATTCAACATCCCTTGATTCTACAATTGCATTAGAACTCAAGTCTAACAGTCTATATGCCTTTGAATTTGCAGCATATCCCATGAACACACTTTTGATTGCTCTTGGTCCTAATTTAGTTCTTTTCGGGTCAGATACCCGATAAAAGGCTAAACACCCCCACACTTTAAGATAATCCAAATTTGGTTTTTCGTCCATTCCATAACTCATATGGTGACAAATTATATATTTCAAGTACTTAAAGTTTAAATGCGTTAAACGATCATGCCATAAAGTACAAGAATTAACAACACAAGAATAATCAGAAATAACTTTATTATTAATACTTAGTTTGAGCATGCCATCACAAGAGTACCCTTTTCCAACAAATACACCAATCAGAAAGATTTGCCGCAGCAGCCATGTTGAGTTCAGTAATCATGCCAATTTGCATCTCCGAAACCATCGTAATGATTTCTTCAACTATGTTTGTGGTTTTAGAACCATTGGCCTTCACTTTCTCTGCATTCTTTAATGTAATGGTCAGGCTTCCCATAATGGAAGCATGCCCTATTCTTCTTGTCTTTGGTGTTATCGTTAGAGTAACTCTTTTTAAAACCTTTCCCCTTCTTATAACAAAGTTGATTGACCAGAATTGAAATTTCATGCATTTGGTCCAGAACAGACAAATTATCAACCATTTTAAATTCCATGTATTTCAGAATGATGAATTTGTTCGTACCTATTTTTTCGGTTTTGTACTTTGCCTCCAAAGCATTCCAGATTTCACGCGGTGACTTTGTAGCGGTAAACAGATCATACAACCGATCAGGCAGAGTGTTCAGAATGTGTCCCTTACCAACCAGTTCGCCATCATCACGTTTTTCCTTCGCTGCCTTTTGTGCATCAGTATCATTCTCACCCGGTTCCGGCAGTGGGTCTTCTTCCAAAACATAGAAAATCTTGAGAGCAGTCAGGAAGAACTTCATCTTATCCTGCCAACGAGTGAAATTTGTTCCATCGAACCTGTCCAGTTTCACGAAGTCTTGATTCATGAAGTTGAAAGCGGTTGTTCCTTCCATTGTCTAATATTGTCTTAAGATTGTTGGGAATATTGGGTTAAATGGAAAGAATAATAATCTGGTTTTGAGACACGATAAATATCATTTTCCTTAAGACAATATTTGCCCCCACTCGTATCGAGTTTGCTAATAGGTTCCTGGCAAATTGTCTCCCAGGATATAACAAAACCAATGAATTCTGCAGATAGCAATTCTGAAGAATTCTGAATTTCTCGAATGATTCGAATGAATCAATTTACTGATTTTGCGTTCTATTTACAGATTACGAAAATGTCTGAAAAGAAGAGTTATAACTCTTCAGTCGGTTGTGTCCGTTCCAACAGTTGTGTCTATTCCAACTATTGTGTCGGTTCCAACAGTTGTGTCTGCACCAACCGTTGTGTCCGTCCAACAGTTGTGTCTATTCCAACTATTGTGTCGGTTCCAACAGTTGTGTCTGCACCAACCGTTGTGTCCGTTCAACAGTTGTGTCTATTCCAACTATTGTGTTGGTTTCAACAGTTGTGTCTGCACCAACCGTTGTATCCGTTCCAACAGTTGTGTCTATTCCAACTATTGTGTCCGTTCCAACAGTTGTATCTTCACCAACCGTTGTGTCCGTTCCAACCGTTGCGTCTGCACCAATAGTTGTGTCCATTAATATGGATACAACTTTTCAATTGCCTTTCCAATACCCATTACAACACACAAACACTTATATAATATACTATAAATCCAACATTTATCTACTGCTGCTGGTTCTTGACCTCGTGTGTCCTTCTTCGAATGATACAAAATTCGAGTGCTAGCCAAAGGTTGCGGTTGAGTTTTGGTAAGGTTTATACTACGCTTGTGTAGTGTCATTCCCAACGACATTAAATTTCGGTCATCTCATATTCTCCTTTATGGAGGACCTTGATCTAGTTCTTGTGTAGATTTGTATTGTTTGGCTAGAGTTACTAGTTTGGAAAAAGTTGTAGATAGGAGAAGGGTTGGTGGCTAAGATGAAGAAGCACAAGCTTGACATCCCAAGGGTTTTATTTTTATTTTTTATGGTAACTAGGGTTAGCTGTTATTGTGCCTTAGCTTAGGCTGATTTGTTTTCAGACCCAAAATTAGTTCGGCCTTGTTCTCTTGTAATTTTTTTATTTCTGGGCCTGTGGTGAGCTAATGTTTTAAGACATTTGCTCCATGTTTGTTACTCCTATTGGGCTTAGTCATTTTTTCTTGAAACTAGGTAGTTAGGGCACGTGAGTTGCACATGCGGCAATTTTTTATATAAAATTAAATTATTTAATATATAAATTATTTATAAATTAATTTTTGTCATTTGAAATATATAAAGCCACTATTTAAATATTGTTCTAAAGTTATATAATCGAACATATAAATTATTAAGCATATTAATAATAAGTATTAATAGAAGATATAGCTTAATAGTTTTTAAATATTGTTCTAAGGTCATATAATCGAACATATAAATTATTAAACATACTAATAATAAGTATTAATAGAAGATATAGCTTAATAGTATTTAAATATTGTTCTAAAGTATTATAACCAACCATATAAATTGTTAAGCACACTAATAATAATTATTAATTATAAAACGTTTTTATAATTTTTCTTGCTTGATCTTTTTGATTATGAGCTCATACTCATATAATTCATCAAATTTCTTGTTCTTGAGTCTTGTTCCCTTCCTTATCTATTTTTTGCCTTCAGCTTCTTCGTCAATGAGTATCGGTGTGGGTAAAATAATTACTTTCTCAACTTGTTTTTTGTCTCTTTTCTTTTTCGGCTTGGCTGATTTTTTAGCTTGTTGTTGATCATCTTCTTCTTTGATCTTCTTGATTAGCCTCCTTTTTATTTTCATCTTGTTATTCTTGCTTTCATCCTTGTCGTATTGTTCATCTTTTTTTTCTGTTGCAGTATTCAACTGAAGTTTATTTTTCTGGCTCCTTTTCTAAACTACCGCCAATGACTCCTCATCTTCATTATTTTGTCCTTCAGTTGTTGTCCTCTTTTTAGTTGCATGAACCTCTTCAGCGATAAATATATTTCTCAGTCGTTTGCTCTCATTTTTTTCGTTTACCTTGACTAAGAAATCAAATTCCTTGTCCTTGCGAGATATCATTTTTCTATAGTGTGGCGACTTCTCTTTTTCCTGTTACGTTGAGAATAATATTAGTATTTTTTATGTAATAAAATTAATTTACTATTACTATTCTAAAAAAATTACCTTGTCGTCAACTGATTCTTTGTATTTCTTGATGTCACAACCTATTAGTGTTTCTGTCTCATCAAAAAGAACAATTGTTGCTTCATTCTCACCATTATTAACTTGTAATCTCAGCATGTACCTGAAATTGGTGGATCTAGATTCCGCAGCAACATTATAGGGCAATTCTTCTTGAGTTCTAGTATATGTGGCGGCAATCCATTTGGCATCAATGTATTTAGGAATTCTTCTTGGTAACAATTGTTTTCATCATCAGATGCGATATCAAAGCTCTTAAATATTGTGCCATTTCCAGGGAACAATGATATCATTCTATTATTCAACTCATCAACATATTCATTCTTGGTAGCCAGTATAGCACGATTTGTTATGTACTCAGGTAATGCTGCATTTTCTCGAAGTGAGGGGTAGACATTGTCAATCAAACGGTTAATGGAAGATTCACAGTTGTCATACTTAATTATCATCTCTTCTGGTAAAGATATCATGTCATCATCTATTGTTGGCTCTTCTCCATTTCCTATTCTGAGTAAAGTTTGCTGAATTCTAAATCTGAGCTAGCCCTCATATTTCTAGATAATTTCAGTCTTCTCATATGGTGTCATAAGTATGATCTTACCAAACTTGCTCCCACAGTTTCTGATCTTGTCCCTCGTGGTACTGCAGGTAGTACTTGCCTGAAATCACCTCCAAAAACCACAACTTTACCACCAAATAGTTCATTGTTGTTCATTATATCCCTTAAGAATCGATCAACCATCTCTATTGTGCATCGTTTTGCCATTGGAGCTTCATCCCACAGAATAAGTCTTGCCCTTTTTATTAATTGAGCCTTGGGTTCTTGTTTTGAGTAGTTGCTTTCACTTGATTCATGAACATCTATAGGGATACCAAATCGTGAATGAGCAGTACAACCTCCTGACATGATTGCAGCAGCAACCCCACATGTCGCAGTTGCAAGTCCAATCATCCCACGTGATCGAACATTAGCAAGCAATGCTTTGTATAAATATGTTTTTCCTGTTCCTCCTGGTCCATCGACAAAAAATACCCCACTGGAATTTGAATCAACTTTTTCTATAATTGCCTTAAAGGTCTCTTCTTGTTCTGGATTTAACTTTGATTGTCTTTCAATGTGACTTTAATGGACAACTCATCTGCAATCTCCTTTGGCAATGTCGAATCATGTTCCAAACTTATCTCCTTTAATGTAGGTAAATCATAGCCCTTAACACTTTCCCCATACTTTCTAAATAAAAATTAATACTCTTAGTGTTAATGCTAATACCTTCTCTACACTTGATTTTCGATGGGTTCTTTTATAGTCTTCTGATAATACATCACAATAGAGATCCCATAACTTCCTTACATCTTCAGGCTGATAATAAATTAAATAAAAAAATGTAAACGTTAATAAAAAATGGCTTAAATTAATATAAACATAAACAAAAATATTCAGGGAACAACGTAGTTGGTTTAGAACTCTTGCTGCATCTTAATCTTAATATTTATAAATTAAAAAGGCATTTGACAAAATATAGGTTATACGAAAAAAATGGATTTAAATGATGTAAAAGTGAGGATAGTAAATTCTACTAAATTTAGTTTTTTAGTGACTTAATTTGAAAATTACCTGACAATACACCAAAATAGTAGCGAATAGTCTGCATAACTCCAATGGCATTTTAAACATAACTACTTCACTTAGACACGCTGATATACTCTCGTCAGATTCAAGAAGTCCTCTCTTTTGTGCTGATTGTTTGAATGTTTTGCATATAACTTCATTTACTGTCAATAAATCTTCAAAAGATTTTAGCCCTCTAACATGATTCAATAATAACCTTAGAAAATACCTTTCTCCTTCTTTTGGATTTGCAGTATTTACACGGCCAATCACACCCCTCGTTGATTCTCTTTTTTTCCATGTTTTCTCTTTAGATTGCCAGACAAAATGCATAGGAAATTCCCTGTAGTAAAAATATAATAAATAATTATGTGAAAGATATCATATTGGAACATTAATTAATGTACTATATCTACACATATAAATAAATAAATAATATATATATATACTAATAGTGACATTGGAAAATAAATAAGCAAAGAAATAAAATTTTAAGAATAAAGTTTTTTTCTTGCCTATATAAATATTGTCTTGCATTTGGATTCTCAAAACATGTTGTAAAGAATTTTGTAAGCATTGTCTTCGATACATGCTCCCAAAGTACCACTTCTTGCAAATTTTGATTCTCCCAATAATAGACAGCCTGTTTATTAGGCAAATGTAATTGCAAATTTATCACCGGAGGATTCATCTCATTTAAATTGAATTCATATATCCTCCATGTAGCTTCTTGTGGAGAGACAAATCTCCCATCTTGAAATTGTTCTATCTCATCAACCAAATTATTCCCATCATTTGATACAATGTATACAGATATTTTATCATGCCCTTTGTATACGTACTTATAAAGATATTTCACTGATTTAATGCTGGAGCAGATCTCAACATTTATGTGGCAACCATATCTTGTAAGCAAGTAAGAGTTATACGGCACTACCCATCAGTTATCAAGCTCTTTGTTCTTCTTAATTATTTTTCGCCCATTGTCTCTTCTTTGATATATTGGATAACCATCTTTTCCAGCCACAGTTGTAGAAGAAAAACCTCGTGAATAGTAAAATCTGCATTTTCCATTTTCCATTTTCCATACAACCACATTTTTTATTACTTTCTCCACATGGACCATGCATCATATGTTTGGTCACTAATTGAAAAAGTAAAGGTTCTTCATCCTCATCTGGTATTTCAGCACAAACAAATTTGTCTAACTGATCAGAACAAACAATTTTGAAACCTTCTTCGAGTATGACTAACATATGAACGTGTGACATTCCCCTTTTCTGAAATTCAATAACATGAACATGTGCAACTACTTTTCCAAATACTTGTTTCTTGATAACTTGATCTTTGAGATCTTGAACTTTTGCTCGAAAGACCCTTGCAACTAAATTAGGACGGTATTGTGCAAGTTCCCCTTCTGTAAGCTGATCTTGAATCTCTTTCCAATCTGGATTACATGTCATAGTAATAAACAAATCAAGCTTCCCAAAATGTTATATCAATGATATCGAATCAAGATATCGTCGTCGCATATCTCGTGGCCCTCCAACAAAAGAGGCAGGAAGGATTAATCTTTTTCCCACTTCACTTCCTCTAGTTTCTCCTGACATAACACTATCAACAATACCTTGGTACAATTCAGATTGGATTTTTGCTTGCTGATGACGGAAGAAATCAAGTCTGGTAGTCTCCAATTTAATGTACATGTCTACAACATATTGTTGGAATAGTCTACCAGATAGTAAAAGTATCGATTGTATGAAAGCTCTAATTTGAAGCTTGTAACAATAGTACTCTCTACACGATACTTTTGATATTGTAGGTCTATGCACACCTATATGTTAAAAAAATCATGTGAAAATTCTAAAAGACACATGAAAAAAAATAGAGCTAAAAATTGAAATAATATCGTATTAATTAAAAGCTTACCTTCTGTTTCTTGATCAAAAATATTTTCTGCAGAGGTAAATGTCAGAATAGTTGAAAAGTTTTCTGTAGTTGTTGTGTTAGTATTGGAAGACCTTCTGCATTGTTTGTAAATATTCTGATGCCAACCAACTTCTCTTTTAGGGCATAAAAGTGGGTATTGGAGAGGATCATAACAACTAAAGTAATGTTTAATTATGTGGCTCTGTCCCGAATGTGCATGAACAACTATATCTCTTTCAAATGGAACATTAGAATTATTTCCTTCAATCCATATAGCAGCAACTTGATCAACAGAATGTGAGTTATAAACTCTTTGATCAATATTAACACTTGTGTTGATATGGATTTGTAAATCGTCAAGTGAGGAAATATCTTTGAAGCCTTTCAAAAATTTAGCATATGGGTTGTTTTCCAAAATCTTCATCAATTTCTTCATAATGCTTTCATCCAAGTTAGCATTCTCCATAATTCTCATCCTATTGTGTAGCTCATTATCAGTATCATAAAAATAAAGTTGAAAATACACTGGATTATTCTCTGCAGGCACCAATCCGGGAAGGTTGTGGTATGCCTGACCTTGAGCTTTAATGGTATAAACTCCTTTCCTCGATGAAGCAAGTTCTTTGTCATACTTTACACCAAATGATGTAAACCCAAATATACTATTATATTTTCTAATCTTTCTACGAAACTCTTTCGCTTCTTCCGATTGTGACGTATAAAGTTCCAGCAAATCATCATCATAATGTGTATGCGCCAATTTAACTTGTCCATTTTGACAACAAAATGCTGGTGGCTCGAACTGAAATCTCTTTGCACCACAATAGTTACAACTAGGAACATCCTTTAACGTATGTAGAGGTGAAATAGATGGTTCAACTTCTATATGTCCTACATATTAAAACAAATAAAAGATTTATTATATAGTTTAGTATTAGTCACTCCGAATTAAAACAAATAAAAGATTTATTATATAGTCTAGTATTAGTCACTCAGAATAATTTTAAACATTGAATCAAATTATTAATTAATCACATAAAATATTTGACACCATCAAATCAAACATTGAATCAAATTATTAATTTTAAAATATTAAATAATCACATACCTTGATATTCATAAAGAAATGATTGAGCTTTAAGCAACCAATTTCGTTCTCTTCTTTTAACATGTGGCACCATCAAACCATTGGTCGCTTTTCTTTTGTTTGTAGACATTTTCCTACAATTGAAATAAATTTAAAACATGAATTTGCAAGTAAGTGGTAATTTAAGTAATTTATTAAATAGTGTATGAAATTGTATAAATATACATATATGGATCGAACTAAATAAATACAATATGGATCTATTGTGCTTAAAGGAAAAAGTTGAAATAGCACGAAAATACAAAATCTGGTGGAATGATGTTATCATTTAACGAAAGATGTTCAAAGCATGTAAATAGCAAATAACTAATTTAAGTTAGATGGCAGGTTCCACCTTTATTATAAGGTAAATCAGAAAAAAAAATAATGATGATGGTTCAAACAATTTCGACAATCATAAATACATACACATATGGACCGAGCTAAATAAATACATATATATATATATATAAGACTCAAATTAATTAAATATAAGATTTATATAATAAATATATAATTCATACCATAGGATCTATTGTGCTTAAAGGAAAAAGTTGAAAGCATAGCAATAAAAAGTACTTTCGACTTAGTTTATTTCAGTTACCAAAGTTGTTATAATAAACAAACTCAATCCCTAAATTTTGACAATAAAAATGAATCCAAACGATGCAATCATTACCCATAACATGCGCATTTGAAACATAAAAAAGAAGAAGGTTGAGTGTTGACAGCAAAATAAGTTACTAACCTTGAAATTGAACAAAACCTTGGGCTGAATAGATCACTCAACCTTTACATAGTTGCATAGTTGTCGATCATTGACAGAGATGAGAATGTATCAAGCTCATTCTTTGTGACTTTAATAAGTACTCAAATTAATTAAATATAAAATTTATATAATAAATATATAATTCATACCACAACTCGATTGGTAATTGGAGGAATTGCCAAGCAAGCTGCTACCAAAAACACGACAGATATGTGAAGACGAAAACACAATTAGCATGTTAAATATATTACTAAAAAGCTATTCGTGACATAAATCTATTTCAATAATAAAAAAAAAACAACTCTTTTTTGTTCAGTGATGCCATGTTAAACAACATTCAAGCTCAGGATTAGTTTGGACGAAAACTCTGCAGAAATATCCACTTGAGTCATGTGACTCATGCCCTTGCATCAAGTCTTTTTCACTTAACATAGTGACAAATCATGTGTTTATTTGGGAAGATGACATCAGTTTATGATAAGGGACTAGGTATGGGTTTATAAGCACAACCAATACATCTTAGTATTGTTTGAACAATAGTTGCAGAATATCTACTTTAAAAATCATTATAGCAAACAGGAGCTATTTTCCATGGAATCTCATAGAACGGATGCTGATGACAAGAGGGAGTTCAATTCTATTGCTTCATATATTACTCATCTATTTAGCTGTTATGATCTTTTTAATTATGCTTATAAATTATAAATCAATAAAAACGTGTATTATAAATTAGAAATAAACTACAAGTTCGATTCATTGATCTTAATAAAGAAATAAAGATGAAATCAATTATCAGAAAGTATTAAAGTTCGTACTTTATGAACTTGTAAAATTGATGCTTCAGGAAAGCAAGAGCAGACGACACAAAATCCCGAATGAAGACTTGATCATAATTCAAAGGTTGAGTGTCAGCAGGGTCGTTAGCTGCAACAGTCCTCACTGGACTCCCGCAATAATTCACAACAGCACTGCGGAGCAACGTCCACGCTTCCTTTTCAATCTTAGACACCTCTCTCTCAACCTTAGTAGTGGTTTCAATCAAATCCTTAAAATAATCAATATTTACAGTAGACCCGTTGATCTCTAATTTATTAGATGTTCCTCCTTCTCCTTCTTCTTTAACAAAATTATTTCCAGTGTTGATTTTTTTAATCACAAAAGGCTTTTAATGGCAAGGCCTATACAATTGGAAGGTGGAAGAAGAATAGAGTTTAATAGGGTTAATTAATTAAATAGGTGATTGAGTAAAAAATTTATTCAATTTTAATAGGTAAGTTAATTAATTAAATAAGTAGTTGAATAATAGATTTATTCAATTTTAATAGGTAGGTAATTTTAAAAATTAAAAGACTATTACACCTTTAAATTTTTTAATAATTTAAGGAAATTTTTTAATAATTTAAGGATATCATAGTAATTTAAAGGAATAAATCCCTTCGTGCTTTTTATATAGTATAGATGATGCTTATGAATTTATTGTGTTAAAAAAGAAAAACTAAACGCGTCATATATAGAAACGAAGAGCAACTCTTTTTTTTTAAAGAAGCCCTAACTAGCTCTTGTAAGAGACTCCATGAAAAACTAATTGTCTAAATCACTCAGCGGAGTGGACAAAAAATGAACATCTTGTACGAATTGGTAGCATAATTAGAAAAAAAAATTGCAGAAAAATTAACCTCCCGATAAACATATGAAATCTTAACCACCTGGAATTTAAGTAACCGAATTCTGTTCACTAGATTAGCACTTGAGGATGGAGCCACACTTGCATGTCTTAAATTCTCCTATTGGAAGCACTTAATATTTATCGGTTCAAGGTAGCTTGGAGACTTTAACAAAATCAGAACACTGTTTTTGTAGTTTATGGACATCATCACAAGCTCGATTTCTTTTTTCGATTTCTTCATATGGCCTATGGTTGTTCATTGGGACGGGATGAGAATTCCTGAATTAATTCAAGACGAACTTTTAGTCCCGAGTTAATAGAAAAAAAACTCATCTCATCCCTAATAATATTTCGAGATGGGACGAGAATTCCCAAATTTCAATTCAGGACAAAATGATAATTCTCTAAACTTGGGTGGAGAGTTTAAAATAATAGGAATAGTTCTAATATAACCTAAACTAACAACAATTATTCATTCGGTAATATATATATATTTTAAATGAGAATGAAACAAACACATAATATATGGAAAAAACCTCCTAGCGCTAGAGTTTGAAATCCAAAATAATCAAAGCACTACCAATAAGTTATATAAATAAAATATTAAGTCGGTTGCGAGAAGAGATAACCTTGGAGTGGACGAATGTTCTAGGGGATAAGGAGGATGTAGGAAGGTTTAGGGGCTTAAGCTCTATTTTAAATTTTAAATATGTATCAAAAGGTTCAGATGCCGCCTTACAACTCAAAGCGTGAATGAAATTTCATAAATACAACAGTTAGTCAGTTACCCACTTAACTGCTACAATTAGTGGTGTATAACATGCATTATTTTCTTTGGAAAATTCAATTCTCGTTTCAAAACAATAGTCACTTTCATATTACTTTTTAAAAATAATAGTCAAGGAGGTATTTTAATTTATTTTTCTTTTTTTTCCATATTTAATGTATATTTTCGAGGAAATATAAATTAATATATTTAGAAAGAAAATCATATTTTTAGTTAAGAACAAACTATTCAATGATTAATCCATACTTAAAAGTGTATATAAATTTAATTTAATTTTTAAATTCACTATTTTATCTTTAATGAAAATGTATTATAATATAACTCTAAAATACTTGTGACTTTTTTAATTTTATTTAATTTTCTACATCCACAGTAACCAGTGAGGATTAAACGTCTAAATTAATTAACAAATGAAAGATATGAGAATTAAACTAGTTAAAGGTTATCTAAAAAGATTACAAATACAAAAACTAAATTAATTAACAAATAAAAATTAAAAAAAAACTCATGACATCAACTATTTTGACCTAGCAGAATTTTCAACAATGCCAGGTATCATTCCAAAACTCATTCTCCTTTAAAAGTTTAGTAATTAATTAAATCAACATCTTAAGGGATTAGGTATTTACACTCTTTATGTACCTAAGGGCTAAAGGAGAAACTAAAGGGACTAATTGCTAACATTTTGTTTTTAGTGAATTAGTTACACTTTTTAATGTCATCATCTTAGTTATTTTTACCTTTTCTAGGGTAAATAACATTAATTAAAGTGTCACATAGTGATGCTTTTAAAAACTTTAATATGTACTATAATGCATGTTAGATTAATCCGAAATAGAAGAAAAAAATGGCGAGAAAATTAGCATAATAAATAGGCTAGATACCTATTTTAGTCCCTACGTTTATCTAAAATTCTAGAATTAGTCCTCACATTTGTCTTTGGCCGAAATTGATCCCCGTGTTTGTATAATTTGCTGAAATTAGTCCAATTGATTTAACTAAATTAATTTTAATTTTAAAGAAATTCCATAAAATATTTTTTTTACTAATGTTCTACATGACATGATAACATGGTCAAAATAATAATGATAACAACATATTTTTTGCTTATCTTTGTTAATAAAGAATAACATTTTTTTTGGAATTTGTAAAAAATAAAAATAATTAAACTAAATCAATTGGACTGATTTCAACAAATTATACAAATATGAGGATCAATTTCAGCCAAAAACAAACATAAGGACTAATTCTAAAATTTTAGACAAACGTAGGGACTAAAATAAGCATTTAGCTTAATAAATATTGTAAAACATTACTTACGTGTTTTTTGAACCAGCCAAGAAATTCTATTTTTTGTCTTCTCGTTAGATCTCTAACACCAATCTTTTTCAGTTCCTCGGTATGTTCCCTGTATTTATTTTGACATGAGATTAACAAACCTTAAGAAACAAAAAAAGTTATGTTAAAAAAAATTATATATTTAATCTTACCTCACATATTCTTCAATTTCATCACAATTCTCCATATGTACTGCTTGGCTTGCATCATTTTGTCATTTGCAAGTCATATTGATGTACCTCTCACTTCTTGTCCATATCAATTTTTGAAGAATTGAACAGTTTTGATGAACACATATTTTCCTTCGGTTAAAGATGAACAATTTTCATCATTTCTCTCTACTTTATTGAGTTTTGTATCAATTTTGTTCAAATATCTTGGGCAAAATGTTAAACATTCTTGTGCAATATAGCCTTTGGCAATTGATCCTTCAGGGCGACTTTTATTACGTATTACTAATTTATAGACATGGAGACATCTACAGTATAAAAGAAAAGGTTAAAAACAAATATGAAAGAAAGTAATGCACAAAAGATAGTAGAAATTAGGTAACAAAACTTACCTTTCAATTGGATACATCCATCTAAATTGTACCAGTCCTCCCAATCTAGCTTCATTTGGAAGTTGCACACATAAATGAACCATAACATCAAAAAAAAGGTGAGCACAGTTCTTTGAAAAAGAAGTAGAACCTTGTCAAAGCATTATATACTTCATCATGAAGAATCCCACGAGTCGCAAAAGGAATGTCTTTCTCAAAGAACATGACAATCATGAGACTTGAGGAACCCTATTTTTCGGTTTTTGAAACTCACACAACGAGAAATATTAGCAGAAAATCCATCAGGAACTTTGACATTTTTCAAGAACTCATAAAAAGCAGTTTTTTGCGTTGATGTTAATGTGTAGCATGCAACTGGCACCAACCATCTTTCACCATCTTTTTTTGGGTGGAGCTCTGGTCTTATACCCATTTCCATTAAATCAAATCTTGATTTCAGGTTGTCCTTCATTTTTCCATCCATATTCAATAATGTCTAAACTATATTGTCACATACGTTCTTCTCGATGTGCATTACATCTAAATTATGTCGTAACAATAAAGTTTTCCAATATCACAAGTAAAAGTGCAGCACACATTTGGAAATTTTGATTTTTTTAAACATCACAAGTCTCCACACCTATAGCCATAACTCATTCAATTCCGCGATTAACGGTTGCAGATACCTATCAATTTTCATTCCAGGTGCCTTAGATCCAAGAATCAACAAACTGAGCATCATGTGATGTTGCTTCATACACATCCAAGGAGGCAAATTATATGAAAATACTATCACGGGCCATGTGCTATAAGAAATACTCATTGTACCAAAAGAGTTAAATTCATCACTTGCCAGACCCATTCTAACATTACGAGAGTCTGATTCAAATGATGGGTGCATTTCATCAAAAGTCTTCCAGACTGTAGCATCAGGTGGATGTCTCACTTTATGATACGATCCTGGCTCCTTAGGATGCGTAGCATCAATTTTGATCTTTGTTCAAAGATGGATTTCCTGCGGAATAGATAGAACTCACTTGCACAATTAAGACCTGCTGAACGCTAAGCAACAGCCAACCAAAATCCGAACAAGAGAGGGTCCTTGTGAATGATAAACTTGCACAACTAAGACCTGCTGAACGCTAAGCAACAGCCAACCAAAGTCCGAACAAGAAGATAAACAACAAGTAGGATGCAATTCCAAGATTTACTTGTATACGACTCAAGTATTGCGGACTCAAGAAGAACAAGGTTCAACCAACTTGAACAAGGGGCGGAGATTGAAGAGAATATCTCAATTTATCAAATAACAGCCAAGTTTCTAAGGAGGCCAAGCGGCTCCTTATATAAGGTTACAAACAAACCCTAATTCCAAAATAGGAATATTAAATAAAGTAAAACACTTAACTAATTAATCAATTAACTAATTAACCGATTAACTAATTAACTAATTAACTAATTATAGTAAATATAAATATATTTAAATACATTCCAGCAGCCCATGTCGAGTTCTCCATCATCGGGCCAAGGTTTGGGCCGAAACTTCAAGTTGTATGTTGTCTCGCGTACAGACTGCACGCCATAATGTGTACGTCCATAACTTTCAAACCACTGGTCCAAACGAATTGAATCTTGTCCCAAATGAATTCTAACATCCTGAAGTTTCCAACGAGAGGTCGATCGTACGATTCCGACATGTACAGCTCCAGATACGTTCCGACGAAGTTGACTATTGTGTCTGCGCCTCCAAGCCACCTTCCATGTCATCCTTTGCCTGAAAGCTTGATCAAGCAGCGTCTCCTGCCTTGTCTCCATGTCTAGGGGTTGCATTAACGTCACTGGGGTTAACCATGGGGCTAGGATCGTATCATTCCCTTCCCCTTCGAAAAGATTCGCCATCGAATCTGATTCTTTTAAGACAACAATTCTATTAGAATCAACAAAGGAAACACATGAAGGAAAGGGATTACCCAAGGCATCCAACTCTAATTGTTGCAACTTAGACAACTCTTTCTCCTTCAAAACATCTTGCTTTTGCTGCCCTGAAGAGAATAAATAAGAAGAAGAATGTTGATACCCGAATTTTGACGCCATTTTTACCTAATTTTAGCATTTCTGTCATTTATTTAATTTACCGTCATTTTTACTTAAATTACAGTCGTCTGTAGTTAAGTTACTATCGCTAGCATTTTTAGGGTTTTCATCGCATTTTAGCATCATCGTTAGCTTCGTCAGCTTTCGAAATCGCGTTTTTAATTTTTCGTCAAGTATTTTTGTTATTATTATCATTATTATTTTTAGCCTTAAAAATCACATTTTTTACTATCCAGCAGTCGTTTGCTAGTTTTTTCTTCATTTTTGAGCATCTCGTGAATTTTAGGATTTTTTGTATTTTATCGCATTTTTTAGTATTTTTATTATTTTATTATTATTTTTATTCGAGCTTTTATGGGACCCGAGTAAGCCTGCTCGGACAACAGCTTGACTTCAAAATGTTTTCCATCAACTAGTTGCTAGCTTTTTTTCTGCTCGCAACGGTTTACAGCGTTTCGTGTAATTTTCGGGGTAACGCTTTATTTTTTTCGTTCCCGCGTTCCGCGTCTTTGAACGAGGAAATAAATACGTTAAGCGGAAAACTTTCATTATTCGCTGTATATGGCCAAAACCGGCGTATTTTTCTCTACGCGACGGTACCTTCGGCTCGAAAAGTCAGAACGTTTGGTTGCGGGAACCGGCTCGAGGCCATTTAAATCAGATGAAAGGCCATTTGATCATGGCCATTGATCTGGTCAACCAAGGAAAGTCAACCAGATCAATGGCCCTTGATTTAATGTGCATAATGCACATGCACAGTGCACGCACGAGGGAAGCGACCGAAGTCCTCGCCCGAGCCAACTGCTCCCTAGCCCCTACGCCTCCGCCATCATCACACCTCCCTCTAGCCTTGCCACCGTGACCAGCCGGCCACCCACGCGCGTCTCCGGCGTCCTCCCATCCACGCATTTTTGGCTATAAATAGCCACGGTTTCTCAACGAAAAAGGGTCGGAAATTTTGCCAAAAAAACAACACTCTCCCTCTCCATTTTCCTGACCAGTTCGCACGCACTCGGACCACATTCCTTGCGCTCACCCTTCTCCTCTCACGGCGAGCACTGTAAGCTCCGTTCTCTCTCTCTCTCACTCACGGCTTCTCTCTCTAAATTCCGTTCTCGCTTTAGATGATTACTTAACTGCTCAAATGTGTTCTAATTGCTTGAATGTTGAGTTAATTTCATTACGCTAGCATCAATTAAATCGTTTAAACGCCTGAAATATTTGTTTGCTAATTAAACCGATTAATGCACGTTCTTGTTCTTGTTGCAATTGCTACTGTCTTTGTGGCCGATTTCTTGCTGTGATCGTTTATGTGTACTGCTGGAAGAGAGAGGCCCCTTTCGGGCCAAGAACCAGGCGAGTTGGTCGCCTGGTTCATCACCTCCGTCGCCGGCAGTGGCGCCGGCGACGTGAGGAGGAAGATGAAGTGTTTCGGGCCAAGTGGCCCTTCGTGCAAATGAAAGAAAGGTGATGGGCTTGGCCCATCACCATTTAAATTAATTGTCTTGGGCCAGGAACTGTTCCTGGCCCATTTCTTCAAATTTTAAGTAGGGACCAGCCCATTTGCATTTTTTTCGAGCCTTCGATTCGTCATTTTTTTTACGCAAAATGCTCACATGCTTCGTATGATTATTATTTGTGATATGCGCTTTTGATTTTATTTTATACATGAATTGTTTAAATCACTTTTTTCGTAAAATATTTCGTAGGCTTTTTATTTTATCAAGTTGTTTATTGAATTGTTTATATGTGAATTGCTCATTCTTTATCATAATATTTATTGTCATGTTATCTAACCTCAGTCATTCATATCTAACTGTTTAAATTCAGTCCTTTAAAATACCGCCTATATGGTCGGTCGCTTTCTAATTTTCGTAACTATTCAACTGCTTTAATTTTTCGCAAAACTGCTGGAAATCCTTCCGCAAATTATCCACTGTTTAATTTTCCGCACTTTAAATTCCAGCAATTTACTTTCAGCAATTTAAATTCAATACCGCCTACATGGTCGGTCGCACTTATCAACTGCTTACTTTTCCGCACTTTAAATTCCAGCAATTTACTTTCAGCAATTTAAATTCAATACCGCCTACATGGTCGGTCGCACTTATCAACTGCTTACTTTTCCGTACTTTAAATTCCAGCAATTTACTTTCAGCAATTTAAATTCAATACCGCCTACATGGTCGGTCGCACTTATCAACTGCTTACTTTTCCGCACTTTAAATTCCAGCAATTTACTTTCAGCAATTTAAATTCAATACCGCCTACATGGTCGGTCGCAATATCAACTGTTTATTTTCTGCAATATCAACTGCTTTAATTTTTCGCAAAACTGCTGGAAATCCTTCCGTAAATTATCAACTGTTTACTTTTCCGCACTTTACTTTCCCGCACTTTAAATTTCAGCAATTTACTTTCAGCAATTTAAATTCAATACCGCCTACATGGTCGGTCGCAATATCAACTGTTTTATTTTCTGCAAATATCAATTGTTTTATTTTCTGCAAATATCCAACTGTTTATTCCCTGCATTATCAACTTGTTTTATTTTCTGCAAATCATTAAACTTTTTTTCTTCCCTGTAAATCGCCAATATCATTTAATTTTTCTGCACTTATCAAAACAGCATTTCATTTTCGTATGCGTAAAATCCATCATTTTTCGCATGCAATCAACCCAGCATTTAAATTTTCGTATGCGTAAAATCCATCATTTTTCGCATGCAATCAACCTAGCATTTAAATTCTCGTATGCGTAAAATCAATCATTTTTCGCATGCAATCAAAACAACATTTCATTTTCGTATGCGTAAAATCCATCATTTTTCGCATGCAATCAACCCAGCATTTAAATTCTCACATGCGTAAAATCAATCATTTTTCGCATGCAATCAACCTAGCATTTAAATTCTCGTATGCGTAAAATCAATCATTTTTCGCATGCAATCAACACAGCATTTAAATTCTCGTGTGCTTAAAATCAATCATTTTTCGCACGCAATCAACTCAGTATTTCATTTTCGTATGCGTAAAATCCATCATTTTTCGCATGAAATCAACTAGCATTTTAATTCTCACATGCGTAAAATCCATCATTTTTCGCATGCAATCAACTAGCATTTTAATTCTCACATGCGTAAAATCCATCATTTTTCGCATGCAATCAACTAGCATTTTAATTCTCACATGCGTAAAATCCATCATTTTTCGCATGCAATCAACTAGCATTTAAATTCTCACATACGAAAAATCCATCATTTTTCGTATGCAATCACCTAGCGATAAATTCTCGTATGCTTAAAATCAATCATTTTTCGCATACAACCAAACTCAGCATCTCATTTCGTATGCGTGAAATCCATCATTTCTCGTATACAATCAACTGTCATTTAAATTCTTGCACTCATAAATTGCTTATTTATTTCTCGAGCTATCGCTAACACTCTCATTTTGCAGGTTTTAGTTTCAAGCTTCGCTCGAAAGTACGCCTTTCGATTCCTTTTTATTTATTCGATGCTTTCTGCAAATATCCATCGTATGCATGATATATAGAACTGCTAGAACTAAAATCAACCCACATGCACAACGTGTTTAAAGACTTTCTTAAAATGCCGCGTTCATGTGATTTTACTTCTCGCTTATATTGACTGCATGTACATGGGGACTTTCGATCCCACAGCAAACTATCGTTTTAAATCCATCATTTAAAATGGTACTCTGTTAGCAATCCATGTTAGCATCACGTAGTAATTAGTCTAATCATGCATGGCCCGATGATGAAAAAAGAGGGCGCTCATTCAGTCTTACGGAAAATTCAGTCCCATCACGATCATAATAAAGACTAAAGTGACGATTCCTCTGAGGGCCCCCTTTTAAAAAAACGCATTTCTCAAACACCTTTTTAAACACCTCTCTCATCAACCGGTAACCGTTTTCGGATGTATCTCGGGTGCCTAACACCTTCCCGAGACCATAATACGACCCCGAACCTTTGTCTGGGGTCCAGACCCCTTTTTTGTGCCTTTAGTTTTTTACTTATTATATTTCCTATGCCATGACGATTAGGGTTCCCTAAGCCTAGCAACCAAATTAGGGTGGCGACTTCATTGCATGCTGCGAGGCGTCCATCTACGCTGAGCATTGTAAGGTCCCGAATTTCGTTGCACACTCGTGAATTAGCATTCCTCTGTTAATTTTCGTGGGGCGCGACAGTTTGGCGACTTCACTGGGGACACAGGGTCGGAGCCGGTTTTATCTTTTTAGAGAGGTGTTTATGTGTTTATTTATTTGCTTTGATCAATTGCTGGTCTGTTTATTTATTTGCTTTATCAATTGTCATATGCATTCCATAGCGCCCTACACCCAGGGGACAATTACCAAAATAGGAGGGTAGTAGTGACGCCCTAGGACACATGTCCTGGGTAGTGTTCACCAATCCCAACTCGGATGAACCCCTAAAGCCAGTCGAAAGGTTATACGATTTCGCAAGAAATCGGGCGACTGGACGACACTTTAGGGACCTTTTCATGGTATCATCCGGGAACCATTCAAGCCAGTTAGAGGTGTCGGAATCAGAGCCCCAGCATGTGCATCACGATTATACCTGCTTTGTCGTGGCTCTATTTGCATTATTGCCATGATAATCTTGTCTTTTATATGAACTGTAGATTTTCTTACACGTGCAGGTTACTTTGCTTTTAAAATTTTATTTTTGTCCCACAGGACCCATTTTGCTCATTCAATACGTCGGCACCTACACTACTTTCACTTGATATTTTTGGGGAACGAAGTTTCAACGATCAAACACTACAAAGCCGAATTGCCGCTTTAGGGGCTGAGATAGAGATGCAGAAAGGGGAGTTGGCTTCGATAAAGTACTTTTGGCAGGAGCAAGAGAACTCTGACGTCCAGGATTGATACCTTCATAGGAAGACTTGAATATCGGCAAACCCTTTTTTTTCTCATGTAATTAGAATCCCTGATTTCATCATTAGCAATTTTTTTTTGATGAATTTAGTTTGTTGGCAAGTTTACCATATTTTTGCAAACACTTTTAATAAAGTCGTACTCTTTCGGATATTTGTTAAATTACCTCATTTTTCACATATTGACTATCCGTCTGATACCACACAAAAGACCATCACAAAAAGAATGAGAAAATCCCTCCAGGATAACCACAATCATTTCACCCAAAAAAAAAAGAGAGAAGAAAAAAACCGAAAAATCAGACCAAACATCCGAAAAACAGCCAAGTAACGTTCACTCATGGCTGTATCCTCTTAGCTTATCACAAAACACTCCGAGTTCATAGCATAGATCATCGTCTCTCCCCTCGGTTGGGTTCACCAGGCATCAGGCCTTGCATCGTCAAAAGCATAGTATAAAAGAGATCTTCTTAGCGTGGTGGCATTGGTTGCCCCTGCGGAGTTGGGTTTCGCCGTTAGCATCTCAGATTTACTTCATAACGTTGGAATGTATAGAGGCTTCCTTCGTATCTTGCCGACAACTGGGATTCCTCGCCTCTCCGACCTCCCTGGAAATATCAAATGAAAGTACTGCCGGAAAAGCGAATGAGCAAATGTGGAGACCTCGGGATTGCACATCACCTGTATATCCTCACTTATACTTACTCTTTTCTGTGTTTTTCCTTTTTTCAGGTTCACAATAGCTCCGCGGAAGCAAGCTACTCCGCACAGGCTCCCTTTAACTAGACTTCAAAAGCGAAAAATGACTGAACAGGCCAAGACCGACGAAGCACTAGCAGCTAGAATCGTTGAGTTAGAGGAGCAAGTTAGGATCACTACAGAAAGGGCCACCAGGGCTGAAAAGGAAAGAGATGAAGTTGTCGCCGAATTGCCACCGGGTTTCGATCCCCCTCAAGCAAGAGGACCTCCCTCTTCGCTCACCGTCGCAGGACCTTCTGTACCCCTGCTACTTTCTGTACCCCCGGGGCATTGGAGGTGGGTTAGCCCATTCACCGTACCCACCGCCGCAAATCCACCAGTTAAGACAGGTGAAGAGATCTCCTCGTCACTTCAGCACCTTTCAACCAACCCTACCGTTGCAACAAGTACAACCAGACAATATTCCTACCCGTCTCAGGGCTGTTCTACCCGAGTCGCGATTTTTGGACCATCGAAAGCTAAGCTTCCGGGAGGCGATCTGACACATCCACAATCCTCTCTTGAATATTCACCGACCATAGGTCTTGGCACCATTAGTGCGAAAGGGGCCGGTATTGATCGATTGGGTCCCCCAGAGGAAAAACTAAGGGCTATTGAGAGATATGACCCTAGGGATCCCGCTGTTGAAAGCATAATGCTAGGAATCACGACACCTCGGGAGTTCAAGAGGCCACAATCTGAGGGGTGCCCGGGGATTGAACGTCCCAAAACTCGCCTCAAAATTCACCACCACGAAATATCCGAACGGTACAAGCTCGATGTAGAAATCACACCTGACCGTTCTGATTTGCAAAATCTAGAGAAGAGGGTTGAGGAATCAGTAAGAGCTTATGCTCAGAGATGGAAAGAACTAGCCGCAAGGATTTCTTCTCCTTTGGATGACAGACAACTCTTGTCAATTTTCGTGAATACCTTCAAAGCTCCCTACTCCGCTTATCTTACCCTCGGTCCTTCGAGTAGCTTCCCCGACATAGTCCAGATTGCTGAGAGAGTGGAGCAAGAGATTAATTCCGGAAAGATCATCATTCCTACGCCAGGGGCGATGCCTATCATAAGGAGAGACGTTGGCTTTGTCTCTCCCCAACCTAATCACAGACGACCTTGCCCGCCGCCTCCCCCTTATTTGTCACCACCACTATATCGACCCACCGTTTTTTCTTTTCCACCAACGCTCGTTGCTAACAGGGCTTCCCAAAACCCTGCACCATCTCTACGTTTCCCATCACCCCCAACACAAATACCGCAACTTACCCAACCTAGACCGTATAATCCACCAAATAAACCTAGAAACCAAGATAACCGTTGGGATCGAAGGCCACTGCCACCGCTTCCCGTTCCTTCGGAAGAGATTTACGAGCACCTTTTGGCAGCTAAACAAATTGCACCCACCCCAATCCAACCTTTGCAGCCTCCTTATCCAAATTGGTACGATCCTAATGCTAGATGCAAGTACCATGCTGAAGCTCTTGGTCACACCCTAAAAGACTGCCGCGCCTTTAAGAAAAAGGTATATCAATTGATCAGAGGTGGGTGGATCTCTTTCGAGGATTTAGCCGAAAGGCCCGCACCACCTAGGCCCTCCAATCCACCGAAGGCACCAAAACGAGGACCAGTACCGCCACTCCCACTTCCCGCGGGAGAGATCTACAAACATCTCTTGGCAGCCGGTCAGGTTGTGCCAATCCCGGCCCGACCTCAGCAACCTCCATACCCGATTTGGTACGATCCCAACGCTACATGCGAGTATCATGCTAGGACACCGGGCCATACGCTGGACAATTGTTTTACTTTCAAACGGAAGGTAAATCAACTAATCAAAAGCGGATGGGTCTCCTTCAAGGGCTTGGCCAAAGGACCTGACATAACCACCAGCCCTCTCCTGAACTGCGCCACGGGTGGTGAAGGTATGAATGCTATTTCGATGGAAAAGGCGGGGAAGAAGACTTGTGAGGTAGAGGCAGTCGACACCGTCAATAACGGTCTTCCCACCTCTTGTTCCCGCAAATATATGTCTCAAGCTGGGCCAGTAACGAGTGAATTTGCTGATACTGGGGGCATGACATGGAAGGCTGAATGTATCCCCACATCAGAGCCACATTCTCCCTCACAGTCAGAGTCGTCGACATGAATCCTACCGTGGTCAATATAGCTTCAGATTCCTGTATTGATGCTCCGGGAGAAGAAGAATCGTCGCCTGGTTCAGTCATTTTCGTAAAGAAGTCAGGGGAGTCTGTGTGCAACTGGACCATCGCCATGCTTCCGAATGTCTCTCCGAAAGTACTCCTTTTGAAAAAAATAAAAAAATAATAAATATATATGTGTTTTTTACGTTTTCTTGCAAAGACATTTTGTAGGGACTCATGTTTCCTTTTGTTAAAAATCAATATGTATGCAATTTCCATTTTTATGCATCTCTTCTTTTCGCAGTTTAATTTCGGGATGAATGTTAGTTCGGATTGTCTTGATAAAACCTATGTCTTTACTGGCGAAGAAATCTTCATCAAGACCAAAGACAAGGCTGAAGTTTCTGGCAAATTGGCCCGTTTCCTGGAAAGTTCAGAAAAGGAAATAACCCCTCATCAGGAGAAATTGGACGAAGTAAACTTGGGGGCAAGCAACGAGAATCAGAAGTTGGTCAAGATCGGAACCACCTTGGACATGACTCAGAGAGAAAGGTTGATCTCTCTCCTCAAAGACTACTCAGACGTATTCGCGTGGTCATACGCCGATATGCCAGGTCTCGATCCTGGGATAGTCGAGCATCGCATCCCCTTGAAGCCTGAGTTCTAACCTGTCAAGCAAAAACTTCGGAGGATGCATCCAGACATCCTTCTGAAAATCAAAGAAGAGGTTACCAAGCAGCTAGATGCGGGTTTCTTGAGAGTTGCCGAGTACCCCGAGTGGATCGCCAATATAGTGCCAGTGCCTAAAAAAGATGGGAAGGTCCGCATGTGCGTGGACTTTCGGGATCTAAACCGAGCCAGCCCCAAAGATGACTTCCCACTTCCCCACATCGACATCTTGGTAGATAGTGCCGCCAGAAATGACATGTTTTCCTTCATGGACGGATTTTCGGGATACAATCAAATCAAGATGGCACCCGAAGACAGTGAGAAGACAACCTTCATCACACCCTAGGGAACCTTCTGCTACAAAGTAATGCCCTTCGGATTAAAGAACGCAGGAGCCACTTATCAACGTGCTGCCGTCACCCTTTTCCACGACATGATGCATAAGGAATTGGAGATATATGTCGACGACATGATAGCCAAGTCCCGTGGAACGCAAGATCATGTGGACATATTGGAGAAGGTATTCGAAAGGCTAAGGCAGTTTCAGCTACGGCTAAACCCAGCTAAGTGCACCTTTGGGGTGACCTCCGGAAAACTGTTAGGATTCATCGTCAGCAACAGGGGCATAGAGGTGGATCCTGATAAAATAAAAGCAATACAAGAGCTACCCGCTCCCAGCACCGAAACAGAAGTGCGAAGCTTTTTAGGACGTATCAACTACATCGCTCGCTTTATCAGCCAGTTAACCCTCACCTGCGAGCCGAGGTTCAAAATGCTAAGGAAACACGAAGAAGTAGAATGGGACGAAGACTGCCAGAAAGCCTTCGAGAAAATCAAGACATATCTGCAAAGCCCACCAGTACTGGTTCCCCCGACGCCAGGACGACCCCTGCTCATGTACATGACGGTCACAGCCAGCGCCATGGGATGTGTTTTGGGACAGCACGACAAATCAGGAAGGCGTGAACAAGCCATCTACTACCTCAGCAAAAAATTCAACGAGTGCGAGATGCGCTACTCCATGTTGGAACGAACTTGTTGCGCCCTAGCATGGTGCGCTCGAAGGCTCCGACAGTACATGTTGTATTACACGACATGGCTAATCTCTCGCATGGACCCACTGAAGTACATCTTCGAAAAGCCGTACCTATCGAGTCGCATTTGTAGATGGCAAGTCTTGTTGGCTGAGCACGAGATCATCTATGTAACCCGAAAAGCAGTTAAAGCAAGCGCCCTCGCCGATCACTTGGCTGATCATGCCTCGGACGAATATGAGTCATTGAGCTTCGATTTCCCCGACGAGGACATCATAGTAATCGAAGATGAGATCGCAGCAGACCTCCGAGATGATGATTGGGGGACTATGTTCTTCGATGGTGCGGTGAACCTCTCGGGCAAAGGAGTGGGAGCCGTGGTCATAGCCCCAGACGGCCGTCAATTCCCCATAGCATGTAAGCTGAACTTCCCGTGCACTAATAACATCGCCGAGTACGAGGCATGCATCAGCGGTCTAATGGCAGCGATCGACTTGAAAGTGAAGAAGCTCAAGATCTTCGGTGATTCGGCACTCGTCATCTACCAAGCCCAGGATCTCTGGCAGACACGGGATTCTAAGCTCATTCCTTATCAAAAGTTGCTCACTCAGCTCATGCGGGAATTCGAGGAAACCAAGTTCGACCGGGTCGACAGAGAAAAGAACCGCTTCGCAGACGCATTGGCCACATTGGCATCAATGTTCAAGTTAGAGTGCGGGATAATGCTTCAGCCATTGAGAGTGGAAGTAAAGGAAACTCCGGCTTGCTGTGTCATCTTAGAAGAAGCACCCGATGGGAAGCCATGGTTCTACGACTTGGTACAATTCATCAGAAATCGGGAGTACCCACCGGGGGCAAGCCGGGTTAGCAAGAAGACCCTTCAGCGCTTGGCACTAGACTTCTACCTCGATGGTGAGGTTCTATATAAGAGGAGAGCGGATGGAGCTTTGCTTCGTTGCGTCACCATGACCGAAGCGAAGAAAATCATAGCAGAAATCCACGAAGGAGTCTGTTCAACTCACGCAAGTGGGCACATGATGGCCAGACAGATCATGAGGCAAGGCTATTTTTGGCTCACCATCGAGCGCGATTGCATCGGCTATTTCTGGAAGTGCCACAAGTGTCAAGTCTACGCGGATCATCTCCATGCCCCTCCAGCCCCACTCTTCAGCACGACATCGCCTTGGCCTTTTGCGATGTGGGGAATCGACATCATCGGCCAAATTCATCCAACAGCCTCTAATGGCCATCGCTTCATCCTCGTAGCAATCGACTACTTCACCAAGTGGGTAGAGGCTGCCTCTTACTCCAGCATCACCCAGAAAATGACCATGCGATTCATTGAGAGAAGCATCATTTGTCATCACGGGGTTCCAGAAACCATCATCACGGACAATGACACTAACCTCAATGGAAAATTGATCGACAGTCTTTGCCAACGTTGGAAGGTAAAGCACCGAAACTCGTCACCATATCGACCAAAGATGAATGGCGCAGTCGAAGCAGCAAACAAAAACCTGAAGAGGATCATCCAGAAGATGGTGGTCACTCACAAAGACTGGCACGACATGCTCCCCTTCGCATTGCATGCTTATCGGATAGCAACTCGCACATCCACAGGGGCAACTCCCTATTCATTAGTATACGACATGGAAGCCGTAATCCCTCTTGAGGTAGAAATCCCTTCTCTCAGAATCCTGGCGGAGTCTGAAGTAGAAGAATCAGATTGGGCAAGAGTGAGGTACGAGCAGCTGAACCTCCTTCCCGAAAAGCGCTTGGCCGCTATCTGCCATGCACAACTGTATCAGCAGAGAATGGCCAACGCTTATAACAAGAAAGTACGACCTCGCCAGTTCAAGACTGGGGATTTAGTGCTGAAGAAGATTCTCCCTCATCAGGAGGCTAGTCAAGGAAAGTGGGCCCCAAGGTACGAAGGTCCGTACCTGGTCAAAAGTGCATTCTCAGGGGGTGCCCTAGTGTTAACCAACATGGATGGAGACGATCTCCTAAGACCGGTGAACACCGATGCAGTCAAGACCTACTACGCCTGAAGCGTCGCGAACCGCCATCCGGCCAGACCAAGGACATAGAGTTTTATCATGACAATCTAGCACAAACATTTGTCCTGAAATTAATAAAACAAGTTTTTCAGGAGATGCGTATTGTTTTAAAATTTTGTTATCCTTTTTCTTGTTAAACTGGTGAGATGACAAAAGGAGGCATGGCATAGATGGCTCCCCAGGAGTAGCTCAGGGCACGGCGTTTAGACTAACGCCACTAATCAATTTTAAGTTTTGCAGGGATGTAAGCTCCCATGCCTCAGTTTGTCATCATGATAGAATCAGGGAGTTCCGCTCGTGGCAGCTCTTGAATTGCCGCAGCAAGCCACCTTCAAGAGCGAATCAGGAAAGATTTTAAGGCAAACCATCGCCCTCTAAAGCAAAGTTTCTTTGTCCCGCAGTGCTACCAGCACAACCGGCACCGTAAACCACCGGTCTCGAAGGACTGAATGCTGGACCAAAGTCACAAAGCCCATCCAACGCCGACTGAGCTGTCGGAACGCTAGCAACATTGGCTCTCATCGCTGTCACCAATTCAGAGGAGCCCATCACCAAAACGCCAGTGTCGCCCAGCGCACCTTCGCAAGCGGAACTGCCAGAAAAGAAATGCGGTGAAAGCCTATCCCCCCTAGGATCACAATCAACATACATGATGCGGTCTTGTTCAAGAAGCTCCTCAACAGAATCAGCACGAGGAAGATCGATCCTCTAATTTGTGGGCCACCAGCGGCTGACTGACGATATCACCCGAGCAAAGATAAGAGCTGTGATCAAGCCTCTAGAGCAAAGCCATCATCAACAAACATCCAACACAAGTCATACCACAGTGACCTAGGGATGGCCCCTCAAAAAGGGAGAGCTTAAAAACTTATCCATCGCATTACTTTCACCAAAAATGGTCTTGCATTTACTCCTCATTTGTCATCACCTTGTCTGTTTCAGGAACCGGGTTACCCCCATTCATTGTCGGCATAAGAACGGTAAGCATACGCCCATGCAGCCCCGCTGCACATTTTGGAGACAGAGGGTCTTCCCCTTTATCCCCAAGCAATCAAGAAGCCAATCAACATAGGTCCGGCAATGACCGGTAAGCAAAGTGAACCAGCTGCAGATCTCGTCCTCACTCCGACTTGGATCGTTGGTTCCCGCAAAGCAGCTGAAAAAGAAACCAATCAAAGCAAAGTGTCCCGGAGCTGGGACCACATCGTAGGCACCCTCGAAAAGCCGAGTTAAAGGAAGGGAGAATCCCTGAACTTATCTCAGTTTTGAGTTAATTTTATACTCTGTTGTCCCCTCTGTATCTCGCAGGGACACGAATCATCTCATTGTCATCCTCATAAAGCTTGTGGAAGACGCTCTTGCAGCCCCGCTGCACATCTCAGGGGAGTCTATCTTTCTTTTCCCCTATTTAGTTTTATTTTCACTCCGGCTCGCTTTATTAGCTTTAATTCGAGTACGGTCGTCTGGCCCACTGGGGGGGCAACCTTAGATTCCCATTAGAATGTTGCAAATAAGTCATCCCCCCATCTCTAGCAATCAACCGTCTAGCAATCAAACATCCAGCAATCAAACATCCAGCAATCAAACATCCAGCAATCCAACGACTAGCAATCGAACCCAGCAGTCAAACCATCAATCAGTCAAAATCAAAAATCAATCCAAATCCCTTTTTAGCCCAGCTAAAATAAAAAAGCATACTACTCTCATAAGCATTTTCATGCATTGCATAGATCGAGAATTTTCAATCCCATTTCCAAAAAAAAAACATCCATCTAAGTTGCATGCCATGCATGATATGACCTGTTTGCCCTTATATCCGCGGTTTGCACCAACGTAAGCAGTCATAGACAAACCCCGGTAAGCATTTTTGAGCCAACGCGCCTTATCCTTCACGAGTGTAAGGGCCTGACTAGATACTAGTTGAGTTCGCATAATATCCAGGGTACATGCGCAATTAGACATGGGATAGCTATAAAATGACATGGGACTTTTACGATTTTCTCCACTTTTTTCGTTTCTTCCCTCTTTTCACCATAAATGTCATCACTCCCCCAAACCTTCGCTATCACTCATACCCCGGGAGCCAAAGAGCAGTTTCAGCTAAAATTGCCAGCCGGAAGTAAAAGCACGCCAAGTTCGAGTTCACGACAAAGGAGACGGAAAAGGTCACCAGGAGATCGCTAAGGACTATCACCGAAGAAGCAGCAACGACGAAGGCCGAGGCCTCAAGACAAAAGGGGAAGAGATCAAGATAAAGGCTGTGCTTGCTCTGCTCTGTTGCATTTCAAATCAAATCAAAAAGGGGAGGGATATATATATAAAAAAAAAAAAAAAAAAGGGAGAGAAAAAAGAAAAAGGAGAGAGGGGAAAAAGGGAAAAGAAAAGAAAAGAAAGAAAATGCTCAGAGATCTTTGAACAATCGAAGAGCCAAAGCAAGCACAGCCCGGGGACAACTCAATTCGAGAAATCTCGAAGAAAACCTCCCCAATGGACTCGAGAGAAAGAGGCCAACTCGAGAAAGCTCAAAGCATCCTTCCCCAAGAAGTCAAGCAAAAGAGGCCCAAGGCCAACTCGAGAAATCTCAAAGCAAGCCTCCCTAGTAAGGACATGAGAAGAAAAGGGCCCCAGGCCAACTCAGGTAGTGAGTCGCAAAAAGAGCAGCGACGACACTCCCCAATGAAGACTCAAGAACAGGGCCCCTGGCCGAAAGAAAAGCACCCCCAGCAAGGATCCCAGAGCTCGTGCACTCTATCAAGAAGGCATCCTCAGCAAAACACGAAGAAGTTCGCATACCTCGCCCACATCAGGGCCACTTAGCAAGACATTGCCCACATCCGGGACAATCAGCGAAACATCACCTTCATCAAAAGCCTCCCCAGCAAAGCAAGCTCTCCCAAAACAAACTTCTTTCCGGACTTGTCATGTCCTTTCATTCTTTTCCGTAAAAGTCCCATCGATTATTAGAATGCCCATGCATGTGCATCTTCAGTCGAAGTCTATTCACTCGGATTGACATTGCGAACTGTAAATTATGTATCATGTTAGTTGCATCTTTATGAGCGTTAAACACTTAGCCCTGTTTCAGAGCGTGAGTGCAAACACTAATATCAGGTGAGGACTGCTTACGGCTGCAAATTGTGGGAAAGTCTTGTTCTTGGGGTCGTTACCTCCTGAGCAGGATGCAGGCGCATTCTAGGATCGTATCAACACCACTGGTGACAAGCATAGCCTAGTTTCCAGCATATCATCTCCTCCTCCCAGAGTGACCTTAGTTTAGTTTCCGCATCCCGCGTCTTCTCCTACGGGAATTGGCGTTATTTGCATTCCAGCCTTAGCATCTTCTCCTCCCAGAGTGACAGCATAGCCTAGTTTCCAGCATAGCATCTCCTCCTCCCAGAGTGACCTTAGTTTAGTTTCCGCATTCCGCGTCTTCTCCTACGAGAATTGGCGTTATTTGCATTTCGGCCTTAGCATCTTCTCCTCCCAGAGTGACAAGCATAGCCTAGTTTCCAGCATAGCATCTTCTCCTCCCAGAGTGACAGCATAGCCTAGTTTCCAGCATAGCATCTTCTCCTCCCAGAGTGACCTTAATTTAGTTTCCGCATCTCGCGTCTTCTCATACGGGAATTGACGTCATTTGCATTCCAGCCTTAGCATCTTCTCCTCCCAGAGTGACAGCATAGTCTAGTTTCCAGCATAGCATCTCCTCCTCCCAGAGTGACCTTAGTTTAGTTTCCGCATTCCGCGTCTTCTCCTACGGGAATTGATTTTATTTAGTCTTCAGCCTTAGCATTCTCCTCCTCCCAGAGTGACAGCATAGTTTAGTCTCCAGCGTAGCGTTTCTTCTCCTTCCAGAGTGACATCGTAGGTTTAGTTTTCAGCATCAAGCATTTCTTTTTCTACCAGAGTGATAGCATAGCGAAGTTTTACCTTTTCAGCCTTGGTATTTCTTTCCCTCCCAGAGTGTCATCCTTCACATAATTCTACATTTCTGCATAATTATTCTCCTCCTCTTAGAGAGACATCATTAGGACAAATTATTCACACTTCATGCGAATCGCGCATTATCCTCTTGAAACAACGTCAGTCACATGTCAAGCAATTACCCCCCAGTGGAGCCGTCATTTATGTTTTCGTAAAAATACCTTCGATTTCCGATAGAGTAGTTGTCATTTACATTTTCTGCAAATTATGTTTCTCTCGATAGCCGAATAGATCTAAATTTATATATATCTTTGCAGGATCAACAACCTATCTCTTCCCAGAGTGACGTCAACAACCTACCTCCTCCCAGAGTGACGATGTCAAAGCATGCCTCCTCCCAGAGTGACATCAAGCGAGCACCTTGTATCCCCAGTGACAGCATCCATCAACTACCTCCTCCCAGAGCGACATCATCACTGTAAGTTTAAGGTAAGACCTGCTGTGTCGCCAAAATTCGAATATCTAGGGGCAACTGTCTTTACTGCTTATCAAATACTTCGATAAGACAGTAAAGAGGGGGCAACTGTTGATACCCGAATTTTGACGCCATTTTTACCTAATTTTAGCATTTCTGTCATTTATTTAATTTACCGTCATTTTTACTTAAATTACAGTCGTCTGTAGTTAAGTTACTATCGCTAGCATTTTTAGGGTTTTCATCGTATTTTAGCATCATCGTTAGCTTCGTCAGCTTTCGAAATCGCGTTTTTAATTTTTCGTCAAGTATTTTTGTTATTATTATCATTATTATTTTTAGCCTTAAAAATCACATTTTTTACTATCCAGCAGTCGTTTGCTAGTTTTTTCTTCATTTTTGAGCATCTCGTGAATTTTAGGATTTTTTGTATTTTATCGCATTTTTTAGTATTTTTATTATTTTATTATTATTTTTATTCGAGCTTTTATGGGACCCGAGTAAGCCTGCTCGGACAACAGCTTGACTTCAAAATGTTTTCCATCAACTAGTTGCTAGCTTTTTTTCTGCTCGCAACGGTTTACAGCGTTTCGTGTAATTTTCGGGGTAACGCTTTATTTTTTTCGTTCCCGCGTTCCGCGTCTTTGAACGAGGAAATAAATACGTTAAGCGGAAAACTTTCATTATTCGCTGTATATGGCCAAAACCGGCGTATTTTTCTCTACGCGACGGTACCTTCGGCTCGAAAAGTCAGAACGTTTGGTCGCGGGAACCGGCTCGAGGCCATTTAAATCAGATGAAAGGCCATTTGATCATGGCCATTGATCTGGTCAACCAAGGAAAGTCAACCAGATCAATGGCCCTTGATTTAATGTGCATAATGCACATGCACAGTGCACGCACGAGGGAAGCGACCGAAGTCCTCGCCCGAGCCAACTGCTCCCTAGCCCCTACGCCTCCGCCATCATCACACCTCCCTCTAGCCTTGCCACCGTGACCAGCCGGCCACCCACGCGCGTCTCCGGCGTCCTCCCATCCACGCATTTTTGGCTATAAATAGCCACGGTTTCTCAACGAAAAAGGGTCGGAAATTTTGCCAAAAAAACAACACTCTCCCTCTCCATTTTCCTGACCAGTTCGCACGCACTCGGACCACATTCCTTGCGCTCACCCTTCTCCTCTCACGGCGAGCACTGTAAGCTCCGTTCTCTCTCTCTCTCACTCACGGCTTCTCTCTCTAAATTCCGTTCTCGCTTTAGATGATTACTTAACTGCTCAAATGTGTTCTAATTGCTTGAATGTTGAGTTAATTTCATTACGCTAGCATCAATTAAATCGTTTAAACGCCTGAAATATTTGTTTGCTAATTAAACCGATTAATGCACGTTCTTGTTCTTGTTGCAATTGCTACTGTCTTTGTGCCCGATTTCTTGCTGTGATCGTTTATGTGTACTGCTGGAAGAGAGAGGCCCCTTTCGGGCCAAGAACCAGGCGAGTTGGTCGCCTGGTTCATCACCTCCGTCGCCGGCAGTGGCGCCGGCGACGTGAGGAGGAAGATGAAGTGTTTCGGGCCAAGTGGCCCTTCGTGCAAATGAAAGAAAGGTGATGGGCTTGGCCCATCACCATTTAAATTAATTGTCTTGGGCCAGGAACTGTTCCTGGCCCATTTCTTCAAATTTTAAGTAGGGACCAGCCCATTTGCATTTTTTTCGAGCCTTCGATTCGTCATTTTTTTTACGCAAAATGCTCACATGCTTCGTATGATTATTATTTGTGATATGCGCTTTTGATTTTATTTTATACATGAATTGTTTAAATCACTTTTTTCGTAAAATATTTCGTAGGCTTTTTATTTTATCAAGTTGTTTATTGAATTGTTTATATGTGAATTGCTCATTCTTTATCATAATATTTATTGTCATGTTATCTAACCTCAGTCATTCATATCTAACTGTTTAAATTCAGTCCTTTAAAATACCGCCTATATGGTCGGTCGCTTTCTAATTTTCGTAACTATTCAACTGCTTTAATTTTTCGCAAAACTGCTGGAAATCCTTCCGCAAATTATCAACTGTTTAATTTTCCGCACTTTAAATTCCAGTAATTTACTTTCAGCAATTTAAATTCAATACCGCCTACATGGTCGGTCGCACTTATCAACTGCTTACTTTTCCGCACTTTAAATTCCAGCAATTTACTTTCAGCAATTTAAATTCAATACCGCCTACATGGTCGGTCGCACTTATCAACTGCTTACTTTTCCGCACTTTAAATTCCAGCAATTTACTTTCAGCAATTTAAATTCAATACCGCCTACATGGTCGGTCGCACTTATCAACTGCTTACTTTTCCGCACTTTAAATTCCAGCAATTTACTTTCAGCAATTTAAATTCAATACCGCCTACATGGTCGGTCGCAATATCAACTGCTTTAATTTTTCGCAAAACTGCTGGAAATCCTTCCGCAAATTATCAACTGTTTACTTTTCCGCACTTTAAATTTCAGCAATTTACTTTCAGCAATTTAAATTCAATACCGCCTACATGGTCGGTCGCAATATCAACTGTTTTATTTTCTGCAAATATCAATTGTTTTATTTTCTGCAAATATCCAACTGTTTATTCCCTGCATTATCAACCTGTTTTATTTTCTGCAAATCATTAAACTTTTTTTCTTCCCTGTAAATCGCCAATATCATTTAATTTTTCTGCACTTATCAAAACAGCATTTCATTTTCGTATGCGTAAAATCCATCATTTTTCGCATGCAATCAACCCAGCATTTAAATTTTCGTATGCGTAAAATCCATCATTTTTCGCATGCAATCAACCTAGCATTTAAATTCTCGTATGCGTAAAATCAATCATTTTTCGCATGCAATCAAAACAACATTTCATTTTCGTATGCGTAAAATCCATCATTTTTCGCATGCAATCAACCCAGCATTTAAATTCTCACATGCGTAAAATCAATCATTTTTCGCATGCAATCAACCTAGCATTTAAATTCTCGTATGCGTAAAATCAATCATTTTTCGCATGCAATCAACACAGAATTTAAATTCTCGTGTGCTTAAAATCAATCATTTTTCGCACGCAATCAACTCAGTATTTCATTTTCGTATGCGTAAAATCCATCATTTTTCGCATGCAATCAACTAGCATTTTAATTCTCACATGCGTAAAATCCATCATTTTTCGCATGCAATCAACTAGCATTTTAATTCTCACATGCGTAAAATCCATCATTTTTCGCATGCAATCAACTAGCATTTAAATTCTCACATACGAAAAATCCATCATTTTTCGTATGCAATCACCTAGCGATAAATTCTCGTATGCTTAAAATCAATCATTTTTCGCATACAACCAAACTCAGCATCTCATTTCGTATGCGTGAAATCCATCATTTCTCGTATACAATCAACTGTCATTTAAATTCTTGCACTCATAAATTGCTTATTTATTTCTCGAGCTATCGCTAACACTCTCATTTTGCAGGTTTTAGTTTCAAGCTTCGCTCGAAAGTACGCCTTTCGATTCCTTTTTATTTATTCGATGCTTTCTGCAAATATCCATCGTATGCATGATATATAGAACTGCTAGAACTAAAATCAACCCACATGCACAACGTGTTTAAAGACTTTCTTAAAATGCCGCGTTCATGTGATTTTACTTCTCGCTTATATTGACTGCATGTACATGGGGACTTTCGATCCCACAGCAAACTATCGTTTTAAATCCATCATTTAAAATGGTACTCTGTTAGCAATCCATGTTAGCATCACGTAGTAATTAGTCTAATCATGCATGGCCCGATGATGAAAAAAGAGGGCGCTCATTCAGTCTTACGGAAAATTCAGTCCCATCACGATCATAATAAAGACTAAAGTGACGATTCCTCTGAGGGCCCCCTTTTAAAAAAACGCATTTCTCAAACACCTTTTTAAACACCTCTCTCATCAACCGGTAACCGTTTTCGGATGTGTCTCGGGTGCCTAACACCTTCCCGAGACCATAATACGACCCCGAACCTTTGTCTGGGGTCCAGACCCTTTTTTTGTGCCTTTAGTTTTTTACTTATTATATTTCCTATGCCATGACGATTAGGGTTCCCTAAGCCTAGCAACCAAATTAGGGTGGCGACTTCATTTCATGCTGCGAGGCGTCCATCTACGCTGAGCATTGTAAGGTCCCGAATTTCGTTGCACACTCGTGAATTAGCATTCCTCTGTTAATTTTCGTGGGGCGCGACAAAGAAGAATTAGTTAACCCATGCTCACTCTTTTCATGGGGGCTATTTTGATTAGTCTTCTCTATGACTTTGGGTTCTTTTAAGCCCTCTTCTTTGTCTCGCTCACTCACTTCTGCTTTCCCTTGGACACTCAAGTCACACTCAATAGCAAGCGTTGTAGTATTCTTGACATCCTCTCGCCGTGGTGCACCGCCACAAAGCCTCTCAATTAGTTCTCTATCCCTGGCTTGGTGTTCTCGCACAAGTTCTTCCAATCTCACATTGAGTTTCTCTATGGTGATCGCCGCTTGTAACATACCCTCTAAGGAGAAGAACTCAGTGTAATGCAGTGGATCAATTATCTCTTGGTTGAGGCCTTCGAAGAATCTTGTCACTCTTTTCATGGGGGCTATTTTGATTAGTCTTCTCTATGACTTTGGGTTCTTTTAAGCCCTCTTCTTTGTCTCGCTCACTCACTTCTGCTTTCCCTTGGACACTCAAGTCACACTCAATAGCAAGAGTTGTAGTATTCTTGACATCCTCTCGCCGTGGTGCACCGCCACAAAGCCTCTCAATTAGTTCTCTAAAGTGCTTATCCCTGGCTTGGTGTTCTCGCACAAGTTCTTCCAATCTCACATTGAGTTTCTCTATGGTGATCGCCGCTTGTAACATACCCTCTAAGGAGAAGAACTCAGTGTAATGCAGTGGATCAATTATCTCTTGGTTGAGGCCTTCGAAGAATCTTATCATCGTCTCCCTTTTGGTCTCCTTGACTTGTGCTCTCTTCAAAGCAATCTTCATCTCATTAAAGTACTCTTCAACACTCTTATTTCCTTGTGTCAAGGTCTCCAACTTTCGGAGATGCTCACGTTTGAAGTGAGTACGGACATCATCCTCATAATCTCGCCTCTTAGACCATTGCGTGTAAGACATATTGCAATTCCTGTTAATTCACAACACGAAAAGAAGCATAAAATTGCACTAATCCTAGCACTCCCTCACGTGTTTACTCTCATGTTTGAACTCTCTAATGCTCTCACAAAATTCACTCAAATAATCCCTGCAATTGTTCAAGTGTTAGTAAGACTCAAGAGTTCAAGAAAAACTTCCAAGAAGACACTCAAAGAAAAGTAGCACTGAAAAGAATTGTGACACTTGATATTTGAGTAATTGCAACAACAACCAATCAAACAAATAGCAAGTAGAGTAGAAGGCAATTTCAAGGAATCAAAGAAAGCTCAAAATCGACTCGAAAGGACTCAACAAGTTCAATTTCAGTTCTGTTTTTTTTTTTTTTGACTATGAACACAGCTTAGTGTTTTGATCACAACTTTTTATTCTTAACTCCGAATCGATTGATTCTTTTTGATTCGGAAGCCCAACGAACACATCTTTCCAACGGATCCTTTTTCACTCAAAACGGACTTCAGTAGCTATATATTAAAATTAATTTTGACAACTGAAAATTGTGCAGGATTTGGCAGAAACACAATTTAGTAAATCGACTATAGCTTTTGACTCCGGTATCGGAATCACTTGATTCTTTTTGATTTGGAACCCTAACAGGCACAACTTTCCAACAAGACCAAAATCACTAAAATATTCCTTCAACAGATATGTATATAGATACAATTTCGACACTGCTAGAATTTTGCACATAAACGAACCAAGCACAGCAAAGAAATCGGTTTCGAATGGAGTAGAATGAATTACCGATTTCAACGATGAAAACTTGAAACAAAATAAAGATACTTACCAATCTCTGAACACCTTAAGCTCCGCTACCAACTGATACGATCCTGGCTCCTTAGGATGCGTAGCACCAATTTTGATCTTTGTTCAGAGATGGATTTCCTGCGGAATAGATAGAATAGATAGAACTCACTTGCACAATTAAGACCTGCTGAACGCTAAGCAACAGCCAACCAAAATCCGAACAAGAGAGGGTCCTTGTGAATGATAAACTTGCAGAACTAAGACCTGCTGAACGCTAAGCAACAACCAACCAAAGTCCGAACAAGAAGATAAACAACAAGTAGGATGCAATTCCAAGATTTACTTGTATACGACTCAAGTATTGCGGACTGAAGAAGAACAAGGTTCAACCAACTTGAACAACGGGCAGAGATTGAAGAGAATATCTCAATTTATCAAATAACAGCCAAGTTTCTAAGGAGGCCAAGCGGCTCCTTATATAAGGTTACAAACAAACCCTAATTCCAAAATAGGAATATTAAATAAAGTAAAACACTTAACTAATTAATCAATTAACTAATTAACCAATTAACTAATTAACTAATTAACTAATTATAGTAAATATAAATATATTTAAATACATTCCAGCAGCCCATGTCAAGTTCTCCATCATCGGGCCAAGGTTTGGGCCGAAACTTCAAGTTGTATGTTGTCTCGCGTACAGACTGCACGCCATAATGTGTACGTCCATAACTTTCAAACCACTGGTCCAAAGGAGCTGAATCTTGTCCCAAATGAAAGATAACATCCTGAAGTTTCCAAAGAGAGGTCGATCGCACGATTACGACATGTACAGCTCCAGATACGTTCCGACGAAGTTGACTATTGTGTCTGCGCCTCCAAGCCACCTTCCATGTCATCCTTTGCCTGAAAGCTTGATCAAGCAGCGTCTCCTGCCTTGTCTCCATGTCTAGGGGTTGCATTAACGTCACTGGGGTTAACCATGGGGCTAGTATCGTATCACTTTACCATCCTTAGGGCGTTCCTCATCATGCAATCTCATGTGTGATGCCGTTTTCTTGTATAGCCTATGTAACCTAGTTTTCAAAGGAAAGTAACGCAATACTTTACGTGACACTTTCTTGCTACCTTTTGTTGTATTGCGTGCCTTCCACCTTGATTCACCACATTTTGCACACTGTTCAACATTTGCATAATCTCCCCAAAATAGCATACGAGTTCATGAAAGATTTTTTTTGCATCATCATAATTTTTTGGTAGTGTCTCTCCTTGTGGAAGTATAGACTTTAGAAACTTCAATAACATATCCATGGATTTGTTACTCCAAAGACAAATGCTTTTATTATGTAGCAAATTCAAAGCAGCAGCTAACCTTGAAGTTTCACATCCTGGATATAGTTTGTTGAGCTTCTCCCAATAAATTGAAATTTCATATCATATATGTTAAGAGCCTTGGGTGAATTTGGAATAGATGTCATATTTGATTGCCCCATTGCACCATGAATTAGTCCATAAATATCATCTTCTTCTTCACAACAACCATCATCATCATTCTCTTCATTCTCATCATCTTCATCTTCATTTATATTTATGATTCTCTACACCAACATGGTGGTTAGAACGTTTTCCATGCTTTAACCATACAGTATAATTCTTGACTATCCCATTAAATATCAAGTCCTCCTCCACATCATGACGCCTTTTAGGGACATCATTATCATAACACGGGCAAACAATTTCATCTTTAGTGGTGTGGGAGAATGCAAAATTTAGAAACTATTTGACTCCTATTTTATACTCATCACCAAATTTATTTCTGCACTGTATCCATATTCTGTCCATTTGATACTTTAGTATGCTAGATACCAAGAATATGAACTCGTTAGGTTTTGATGTATGCAAAAAAGTTGTAAAAAAACAATACATTTTTTCCTAACAAAGTCAGTATTTAACTTGTCTTTTTAACAAATCTGATAATAAGTCAAGATAAGCGAGAATAAAAAAAATGCAAGCCAAGGATGGCTTTAATGGGCAATCAAATGTAAGAGCAAAGGCAAGATCTAGCAACTCCAAAGTAGGTTGATCAGTGTGTGTGACAGAAGCATGTAAACCAAACTTGTGGAATTCAACTCAAAAGTACACCCACACACCCTCAAAATCCCATCAATAGACCCTTGAAATTTGAGATTTGTAAATTGTTTGAACTCTAAATTGTTTCAAAATTTGCCAGTCCCAAACAAAGCAAATTGTAATAATTGAAGAAAAATAAAAATAAATTATGAAGCTCACCTTTTGCTTAGGTATCCAAGAATCTAAATTCACACGGTGGATGAGGGAGTAACATAGATAACTTATATAATAAAATATTCTATAACCTCAATTATTAAAATTAAATATTTAACTTTTTAGATATTAATAACTCACTTGTCTAACACTTTATTTCTTAGAGAAAATTAAACTTTTATCAAAATGATTAGTAGCTTTGTGACAATGTGCATTTTTCATTACTAGTTCAATTAATTTTTTTTAATTATTGGTACGGAATTTTGGTGGCAATTAATTTCATTTTATAATAAATATTGTTTCGTCATAAAAAAACAAAATGACGGTAGTAACAAGTTTTTTATTTTATTGCAACTATATTTTTACTCGTCACCATTTATCACATTTAGCAACAACTATGATATAATATCGATATATTTTGTGGCAAATATTCGTAGCATTAGTAACAGAACGCTATGTTACAATATGTGGATTGTTGTGATGCTATTATTTGGTGTAATAATTATATATAATTTTTAGTAACTATATTTGAACATATCATGACATCATTTGCAATGGATAATATTAGTTTAGTAATGGGTTGTTATGTTGCTACTTGCATATAATGTGTGGCCGAGCATGTAGTTGTGGTTAAAAGTACAAGTATTTTATCACACCTTTAATGTTACGTTGCTATTACTTTTTGCGACATACATGGGTCAAGTATTTTATCGTTGCTAAAACCTTTAGTAACGCATTTTAGTTATTTTGTAACGAGTTTTACCATTATTAAAGCCATGTTGTTTTGTAGTGTTTTTCAATACTTAGTTTTAAACAAAACTCTCACTCTAAGTGTTTAAATCTAGTCTTTATCTTATTTTATAGTTAGTATTAAGTTGTATTTATTTTTAACAGGCTTCGACAATTCATAAAAAACGAACTTTGTTCATGTCGAACTCTACATGATGAGAAATAACTCAATTTTGCTCAAATAATATAGACCACGTAACCACATAACAAATCATATTCCATATACCTTAGCTTGCTGAATTTGATCCTTAATATTTCAATAATAATTAGCAATATAACCTTTTTTATAGATAAAAAAACAAAAAACACACTGTGTGGCCTTATATTTTACTAGCAAATTGGGTCCTCACATCGTGGGACTAAATTGAGAATTGAAATTATTATAGTGTATGAGTTTGATTGAAATAAAAATCATTCACAACAAATTTTATAAAAAAGTTAATATAAGGAGTACGTAAACTTTAGTTGAACCAAATTTACAAACACATGAAGATAAATTAAAATCCATAAATGTATGGATTTGGTTGCATTTTTTTACGAACACGGCAATTAAGTTAATCATTGAGTTTGATTGCAAATCTTTAACAAATACGGGGTCTTATTTAATGAGTTAGGGGTTTGATTGGAAAACTCTTATGAACATGGACTAAATTAATCAACAAATAAACTTAAAAAAATACGATATCTAAATTAATCATTTAAGGATTTGATCAGATTTTTTTTAAAAATATAGGAATAAATTAATCAACAAATAAAAGTTAAAAAAGAAGAAAAAAGCTGCTCACATGAAAGCAATTTTGGCACGAAACCATTTTCTACAATTCCGTGCATTGTTCATTTTGCCATTTCCTTACATATATATACTAGCAATTCGGGGCGCAATTAAGTTTTATTGAAAATTTTATACGCAAACTAAATTAATTATAAAATTTTACAAAAAGAGAAATAAATTAATCATGTATAATGTATGAGTTTCTTTTAAGAATACGAGGATTATATTAATTATTTTGGATTTTATTTGGTTTTTTCTACGAATTCGGAGAATAAATTAATTATTTAAGAGTTTGTTAGTAATTCAGATCTCGCGTTGCTTCCTAAATTTTATTTTGAATTTTGTGAAAAACAAACACAAAATTAATTAGTAAAGGGTTTAGTTGAATTTTTTTTAAACATTGGGAGTAAATTAATGGCATAACGATTTGATTGAAAATAAATTACGAGATTTAGAGTTAGATAAAAAAATTGTACGAAAAAAGGGACTAGTTTTGGTAGTTGTGGCTGGTCTCCCTGGAATTGTGAAATAAAAAGAAAAAAAAGTGACGAAAGATATATTTTAAAAAAAAAGGGATACAAATGTCACAAATTTGTTTGTAAGAAGGATTAAGGGAGAAAATAGCAATAACACTGCTACAATTAACTAAATGACAAAAAAATGGTACTCTTCCTTTTATCATTTCATTTTATAGTTATTTAGATTTAGACTTAGATTATATATGTATACTTAATTTTAAAAATATATATTAAGATAATTTTGAATTTATAAATACACAATAATATAATATATAAAAAATGAGCTTATAAAAAAATGAATAATTATAGAAGATGAAAAATGATACTTATAAGTATAACCTTTAAAAAGTCCTCTTCTAGGACAACGCAAGTTCATAGCCGGAAGATGGGAAGATTGGTTCTTGTCAAATCTAGTCAATTTGGCATAATAACAGATCACAAAAGTTGAAATAGAAAATATTCATCGTTGAACGCCTGATTTATCAAACATGATCAAGTCATGAGTATCAAAGAAATGTGAGTATATTCTAAACAGAAGAAAGAGTGAGTATCTCATCCAATGGTTAGTTACTTTTTATAAACTTTATTTTAATATAAGCGAACGTAAGATTCGAATCTAAATTTAAATTTCTGCTAGTATCTTAAAAAAAATCAATGAGCTAAGAATTTGTAGCTATAAAAAAAATAACAAGAGAGTTAAACAAGACTAGTTGTTTTCCTTTTTTTTTAAAAGGCTAATTGTTTTATTTACTTTAAACCCATTATTAAATGATGAATTAATTTGTAAACCAAAAAAATCAATTTTTTCTTTTTTCTTTTTTCATAAGCTAAGAAATTTTACTCATGCATCTAGACAAGGACTCATGGCCACGTGCTGCTATTAACAAGCAAAGAGACTAAAATAAAATCACAAAAAAACTATAAAATAAATAAATCATAGAGGACTAAAAATGCTTCAGAACATTAAAAACAAAAAACAAAATTGAAGTCAGGCTAGTCCCTCAAAAGATATCTTGATATTCATACTAACAATTTATCATGTTCCATCAATTGGACTGTATAAGCAAAAAGATTCGTGCTCGTGGATACATATATATATAGTCAATCTTGCTTTGGGAATAAAATCCCTATCTTGCTCTCTCCTTTCCTTGGAGTATCATTTATATTATTTTAAAAAATTTACACTAATTTTCATCTTATCTCCTACTCAAAGTTTAAATATTATAATTTCCTTTTCTATCTTATAATAATTTGTTGGATTTGGAGCAAACAATATGAGTACTTATATTATAGTGATAAAGGCATAATGAATGCACGTAAGGATAAACTACATAAAAAATTTAAAATTTATAAAAAAAAATCACTTTGTTAAATATATATTTAAAACTCACAACATAAATCTTTACAGTTTAAAAAAAAAAATACAATTTTAACATTTATAGTTGAAATTTTAAAAGAAGTAAAAAATTGCAAAAAATATGAAAAATTGAGGGAGTACAACTATAGTAGAGTCCACTGTACAAAAACCAATGAATAAAATGATAAAAATTATTATTAAAAAATCTTATAACATTTGTTACATTTTCCTCTAAATTCTATTAATTTATTGAAATGTTTGCTATTATATTTTAATCTTTTAACATTAAAAGGTTAAATGAAAATTCTTAAAAAACTATAGTAATTACCATATTGCAAGTTATAGACTACAGGGGTGAAATTAATTCTTTTTTTTTTGGTAAGAATTGGGTTTTTTTACAAAGTTTTTCCTATGTATAATAAAACAATAGCGATCCATATATCAAATTGTAAACTAGAGAGATCTTTTTAATAAGTGGAAATAAACTCGAATTTGAATCTTTCGATGATACTTTATCATTAATTAACAACCAATAAACTATATAGCGAGTATTACTTTATTTTGTTTTGCTTCGCCTTTATATTGTATTTTATTTTCCACTGAAGTTTATTTTAATTGACTTTTCAATGCACTAAACTAAAGACATTCTTGGACGACTAAAAGATTATGTAGTTGAATTCACGTTCTGTTTATTTTTAACAATAAGCATTTGAGGTTTGAATAAACTACATTTAAAAGGTTAATGTTATAAAAATATGTTGAACTAGAGGCTTGCTATTTATAGAGAAAAGATTAAGGTGGAGTCGGTTTGCACATGTGGTTGCAAATCGATGGGAGAAATATCAAGATAGTGATGATGAACTCTAGGCCGGAATAGTGAGTTAGGGAGAGTTGTGTGTGGCCAAGAGTGATCGGATGAGAGGTTGTAGGGATCCAATTGAGCTGGCGCCGAGTTGGAGGGTAAGATTGAATTAATTGTGCATTAATGTGGTATTTATCCCATTTTTGGATACGAACGGGATATTTTGGTACGAGCGAAATCGTTCGAAAATGAAAATAAACCCGAACCGAGGAAACCACGACGTGTAGAAAAATAAGACAAAAAAACTAGTATACAGTGAAGAAATGCAAAACTTTTAAATGTAGTTAACCAATTTAAACCAAGGCTTGAATATTACTGGGGAAACAAGCAAATTAATATGGAAACCAGATTTTTCCTTCTGTCACTAAATCAATCAACACAGTATTACAGGTTAGGACTTAGCAGTAATACTGAACACTAAATGCCCTTCTATTCTCCCAAATCCAAAAACAAACAGCATAGCAACAAATCAATCCACGACATCAATCCAAACCAAAAAGAAAAATCCAGTGCAACCATAATAACCATTGAATAAGATTGAGAATTAAAAGAAAGAAACCATAAAAAGGTTAAATAAATGAAGATGGAGACGACAGACAGACCTTTCATATCTGACGACGAAATTGAGAAGGGCAAGGAGAGAGGCTTGGCGTGCGCCGAGGTTAAGGGACAGAAGAATGAAACGAGGAAGAGGTGTTGGCGTGAGACAATGATACGATCCTAGTTGCGTATGGTGCGTAACGAGTACTTTTTGATCTAGTTCGAAGGATTGGATTGGATTTTGAATGCGGAATAAAATAACTCAACTTAGAAGTTTAACCCTGTTAATAACTTGTATTAGCCAACCTACATATAACAAGTGAGGTTCTTGCTTCAGATCCCTAACCCTGTATTCAACCTGTGAATACCAACCTAGGTGAAATGACATAATGGGGGTCTGAACTCTAGGTTTTTACTTGCCAATTGTTCAAGTGTTCGGACTTGAATAGTAACAAGGTTCACATGTGAACAATTGAGAAAATCCTCTCTAAATTTAATTGATTGAAAAATAATGTAACCTTACAATGAAAAATGAGGCTCCTTTAAATAGAAAACCCTAAATCCTTACATTAGAAGTTCTACTTCTAATTGAACTTCTAATAAATTAATTAAACTAATTATAAATAAATCCAAACTAATTTAATTAATAATAAAATAACTAATTGAAAATTGAAAATTTGCAGTTTCCTTCTTGGCGCAGAAGTTGTTCCCTGTTGGCGTGATCACGCCAAGACTAGTCTTGGATCGTATCATTCCCTTCTTCTTTGAAAAGATTCGCCCTCGAATCTTGTTCAACGCCATCTGCCCAAGAAAGCTACACAAATCCATACTCAATTGCATACTCGCTAGCGTTCTCATCCTCACCTCGCGCTCGCATCCTCGGTTCCATAAGTGGCCGCTGTACACCTTGCACATGCGGTGCGCTAGGGTTTATCCGAGGATTCGTATCAGAGAAAGAGGTGGAGGAGGAGGTGACAACGTGAGAGAAGGAGGTGGAGGATGAGTGAGCTGCGGTGAGAGTGAGAGGAATAGGGTTGAGTTTTGGTATTTAAAGTGACAAATTTGTAATAACGTAACTCTTATGGTTATTTTAGTCACTTAAAAAATAAAAAATGAACGGAAAAGTGAGTTTTCCGAATTGGAAAATGTACTTTTGTTATTTTCCAAGTCCAAGTGACAAATTAGGAAAAGGAAAAATTTTCCTTTTCCAAATTAGAAAATATGGTCAAATAAACACCATCTCCATTTTCTATTTTCCTTTTTCTATTTTTCTAAAAAAAATGAGAAATTTTTCCATTTGCTGAACAACCCCTTAAATTTTCTACTCAAAAAGTATTTTTTCTTGATGCTGTGACTAGGTGGAATTCCACATTTAAAATGTTAGATATGACTGAAAAGTATGACAAAGTGTTTGACCGCTTACGGAGCGAGGACACTAAATATGTTATGCATTTTAATGAGAAGATCATTGGGCCTCCTAACTTACTTGATTGGGAGAAAGCAAGGGCATTTGTTAAGTTTTTAAAGTTGTTTTATGGTGTCACTTTGAGATTTTTGGTTCTTTGTTTGTGACATGCAATAATTTCTTTCATGAGTTTGTTAACTTTCAATTAAAGATCTCTATAACGTGTAAGAATGAGGATGTTTTGTTGAGTGAGATGGCAATAAACATGATGACCAAGTTTCATAAGTATTGGGAAACTTTTGATAATTTTAATTTCTTGTTGTATGTGGTTGTTGTATTGGATCCTCGGTACAAAATGAGTATGTGAAATTCTATGTCAGCTAAGTTTATGAGATTTCTATTGCTAAGGAAATGGCAAAAAAAAGTGAAAGATACTTTGGTTTAATTACATGATCACTTTGCTAAAAATTCCAGCATGTCTAATTTAGGAACAACTAGTGATGATGGTTCAAAATCTGGTTCATTAGAGCAAGATAATATGGAGGGGGGAAAGGATGTGCATAATGTGTTGGCTTCTAAATTTATACTACACCTAATGGAGGAGGACAATACGGAGAACAAGGATGAGGTAGAGGTATTTGTTGGATGGTTGTGAATACCTTGATGATTTTTTTTTGATATTCTTGATTGGTGCAAGAAGAACGGTTGCAAGTACCAAGTTCTTTTTAATATAGCTCATGAAGTGTTGACTGTCCCGATCTCAACCGATGCATTAGAGTCCGCCTTTAGCACCGGTGGCTGTGTTCTTGACCCATTCTAAAATTCATTGACACCAAATATGGTGGAAGCTCTCATTTGCTACCAAAACTGGTGCGATCTCCATCACCATCCCTGAAGCAATGGACGATATTGAAAAAATAAAAAAATTGAATCGGGTAAGAATGTCACTTGTAACTGTTAGTTTTTAGTTTATTGTTTGCAATGATTATTTCTGATTTCATTCTTTCTTGCAGAATATGCTTCTAAGGTGACATTGGATTTTCATGTTGATGAAGAGGGTAATGAATATGATGATTATTGAAATAACTTTATTTTGTACCTTCATGATGTTGTTGCACCTCTATTTTGTTGCCCGCACTAGGCTGCTACTTCTCTGTTGATTGCAAATTTATTTTAGTTGTTTATTTAGTTGGATGGTGTTGATACCCGAATTTTGACGCCATTTTTAACTAATTTTAGCATTTCTGTTATTTACTTAATTTACTGTCCTTTTCAGTTAATTTACTATTGCTACCATTTCTAAATTTTTCCATTGCATTTTAGCATCATCGTTAGCATCGTCAGCTTTCGAAATCGCGTTTTTAATTTTTCGGCACATTTTCATTATTATTATCATTATCATTTTTAGCCTTAAAAATCACATTTTTAACTATCCGCCAGTCGTTTGCTAGTTTTTTCTTCGTTTTAGGTCATCACATGATTTTTAGGATTTTTTATGTTTTAGCGCATTTTTTTAGTATTTTTATTATTTTATTATTATTTTTATTCGAGCTTTTATTGGACCCGAGTAAGTCCGCTCGGACAATAGCTTGACTTTAAAATGTTTTCCATCAACTAGTTGCTAGGATTTTTTCTGGTCGCAACGGTCTACACCGATTCGTGTAATTTTCGGCGTAACGTTATTATTTTTTCGTTCAAACGTTTCACGTTTTTGAACGTGAAAATAAACACGTTAAACGAAAAATTCTCGTCATTCGCTGTAGACGGTTAAACCCGTCGTATTTTTCTCTACGCGACGGTACCTTCGGCTCGAAAAGTCAGAACGTTTGTTCGCGGGAACCGGCTCGAGGCCATTTAAATCAGATGAAGGGCCATTTGATCATGGCCATTGATCTGGTCAACCAAGGAAAGTCAACCAGATCAATGGCCCTTGATTTAATGTGCATAATGCACATGCACAGTGCACGCACGAGGGAGGCAACGGAAGTCCTCGCCCGAGCCAACTGCTCCCTAGCTCCCTAACCCTCCGCCATCATCACGGTTCCCCTAGCCCAGCCAGCGCACACGTCCGGCCACCACGCGCAGCTCCCACGTCCGACCATCCACGCGTTCTTCAGCTATAAATAGCCACGGCTTCCCTTCGTTCAAAAGGGGCCGAGAATTTTGCAAAAAAACCCGCTACTCCCTCTCCATTTTCCTGGTCAACTCATGTACTCCTAAGCCCCATTCACTCACCCTCATTCCCGTTCCTCGCCGTCGTCCGTACGCAGCCGCAGCACGGTGAGCGTTCTTGCTCCCGTTTTTCTTTTAAATTCCGTTTAGAACTTAGTCAATTAATTTATCACTAAAGCTTGCTGCGATCACCTTGTTTTCGACCTAATTCTACCATGCTAACACCCATCTAAATTATCTTAGCTTAGTTTAATTGTTTCATTAATTAACGTCAAAATGCACCCATTCGTTCCCCTAAAAAAACCTACTGTTTTTGTGACCCTTTTCGGGCTGTGATCGCACGGTTGCAATGGTGGAGGGGAGAGGCTATTTCGGGCCAAGAACCAGGCGAGTTGGTCGCCTGGTTTCGTTGCATGAGTCGCCGGCTACAGCGCCGGCGACGTGGAAAGCAAGAACAGCATGTTGTTCTTGCGAGGAAGAAGAAGATGGGAACGGGCCAAGCCCGTCCCTCTTGAAAATTAAGGCACTGATGGGCCTTGGCTTAAGCCAAGCCCATCTTGCCTTTAATTGTTGTCATGGGCTAGGATTCATTCCTAGCCCAATTTGATTTAAATCTTGCATGCGGGCCCGACCCAAATAATTTTCGTCAAGCATTCGAGTCGTTTTTAACATCATTTCATTTCATGCTCGTATGTAATGTTTAATTTAATTCGTATGCCATATTTAATTAATTATTATTTACTTGTTCAAATTTAAATACTTGTTTATTATTTCGCTCTGCTTAAATATTTATATACCATGATTAAATATTTATGCACGAAATTAAATAGTCGTATACCATGCTTTAAAGGTTTGTACATGATTTAAATGCTCACATGCGTCATTTCCGTGTTCATATTTTTCGTATGCTCATTCTCGCGTCAACTTGTTATTTAAACTGCTTTTATATACGAATTGCTCATTTCTTATCGTAATATTTATTTTCATGTTATTTAGCTTCAGTCATTTATATTCAGCAATTTAAATTCAATTATTAATATACCGCCTATATGGTCGGTCGCTTTTAATTCCCGCAACTTATCAACTGCTTTAATTTTCCGCAAACTGCTGGAAATCCTTCCGCAAATTATCAACTGTTTATTTTCTGCAATATCAACTGCTTTAATTTTTCGCAAAACTGCTGGAAATCCTTCCGCAAATTATCAACTGTTTACTTTTCCGCACTTTAAATTTCAGCAATTTACTTTCGGCAATTTAAATTCAATACCGCCTACATGGTCGGTCGCACTTATCAACTGTTTAATTTTCCGCACTTTAAATTTCAGCAATTTACTTTCAGTAATTTAAATTCAATACCGCCTACATGGTCGGTCGCACTTATCAACTGTTTAAATTATTCGCACTTTAATTTTCCGCAATTTACTTTCGGCAATTTAAATTCAATACCGCCTACATGGTCGGTCGCACTTATCAACTGTTTAAATTATTCACACTTTAATTTCCCGCAATTTACTTTCGGCAATTTAAATTCAATACCGCCTACATGGTCGGTCGCAAATTATCAACTGTTTAATTTTCCGCACTTTAAATTTCAGCAATTTACTTTCAGCAATTTAAATTCAATACCGCCTACATGGTCGGTCGCAATATCAATTGTTTATTTTCCGCAATATCAACTGCTTTAAATTTCTGCAATATCAATTGCTTTAATCTTCTGCAGTATCAATCATTAAAATTTCTGCAAATCATCAACTGTTTTAAAATCATCAACTCTTTTAATCTCCTGCACTTACCAACTCCGCATTTCATTCTCGTATGCTTAAAATCCATCATTTTTCGCATGCAATCAACACAGCATTTAAATTCTCGTATGCTTAAAATCAATCATTTTTTGCATGCAATCAACCTAGCATTTAATTCTCGTATGCGTCAAATCCATCATTTTTCGCATGCAATCAACTCAGCATTTAATTCTCTCCTGCGTAAAATCCATCATTTTTCGCATGTAATCAACACAACATTTAAATTCTCGTATGCGTAAAATCCATCATTTTGCGTACACAATCAACTGTCATTTAAATTTTCGCACTCATAGAATTGCCTATTTTTTTTTGAGCTATCACTAACACTCTCGTTTTGTAGGTTAATTTCAAGCTTCGCTCGAAAGTACGCCTCACAAGTCCTTTTTATTTATTCAATGCTTTCTGCAAATATCAACTGTATGCATGATATAGAACTGCTAGAATTAAAATCAACCCACATCAACAACGTATTTAAAGAGTTGCTTAAAATGTCGTGTTCATATGATTTTAAATTCTCGCTTATATTGACTGCATGTACATGGGGACTTTCGATCCCACATCAGTTTTTCACTTCAAAAACCTATCATTTAAACTTGTACTCTGTTAGCAATCCATGTTAGGATCACGTAGTAAGTAATCTAATCATGCATGGCCCGATGATGAAAAAAGAGGGCGCTCATTCAGTCTTACGGAAAATTCAGTCCCATCACGATCATAAAAAAGACTAAAGTGACGATTCCTCTGAGGGCCCCATTTTTCAAAACGCATTTTTAAAACACCTTTTTAAACACCTCTCTCATCAACCGGTAACCGTTTTCGGATGTGTCTCGGGTGCCTAACACCTTCCCGAGACCATAATACGACCCCGAACCTTTTGTCTGGGGTCCAGACCCCTTTTTTGTGCCTTTAGTTTTTTTTACTTATTATATTTCCTATGCCATGACGATTAGGGTTCCCTAAGCCTAGCAACTAAATTAGGGTGGCGACTTCATTGCATGCTGCTAGGCGTCCTTTTACGCCGAGCATCTGAAGGTCTCAAATTTCGTTGCACACTCGCGAATTTTTAAATTTCGAGGCGCGACAGTTTGGCGACTCCACTGGGGAAGGCTTGGGTCGGAGCCGGTTTTATCTTTTTAGAGAGGTGTTTTATTTGTTTATTTATTTGGTTTGATCAATTGCTGGTCTGTTTATTTATTTGCTTTATCAATTGTCATATGCATTTCATAGCGCCCTACACCCAGGGGACAATTACCAAAATAGGAGGGTAGTAGTGACGCCCTAGGACACATGTCCTGGGTAGTTTTCACCAATCCCAACTCGGATGAACCCCTAAAGCCTGTCGAAAGGTTATACGATTTCGCAAGGAATCGGGCGACTGGACGACACTTTAGGGACATTTTCATGGTATCATCCGGGAACCATTCAAGCCAGTTAGAAATGATGGAATAAGAGCCCCAGCACATGCATCATGATTATACCTGTTTGTCGTGGCTCTATTTGTCTTGTTGGCATATTGACATGATTTTTCTTTTATACGAATTGTAAATTTCTTACATGCGCAGGTTACTTTGCATTTAAAATTTTATTTTTGTCCCACAGGATCCGTTTTTGCTCATTCGATATATCGGCACTTACACTACTTTCACTTGATATTTTCGGGGAATGAAGTTTCAACGATCAGACACTACAAAGCCGAATTGCCACTTTAGAGGCTGAGATAGAGATGCAGAAAGGGGAGTTGGCTTCGATGGAGTGCCTTTGGCAGCAGAACTCTGACGTCCAAGATTGATACCTTCATGGGAAGACTCGAATATCAGCAAACATTCATTTTTCTCATGTAACTAGAATCCCTGTTTTCATCAATTTTAGCCATTTTTTTGGTGAATTTAGGTAGTTGGCTAGTTTACTACATCTTGTAAACACTTTTAATAAAGTCGTACCTCTTTCGGATATTTATTTAATCACCTCATCTTTTCCGTATCAATTATCCATCCAAATACAACTCAAAAGACCATCGCAAAAAGAAAGAGAAAATCCCTCCGGGATAAACACAATCGTTTCACCAAAGAACCGAAAAATCAGACCAAACATTCGAAAAATAGCCAAATATTGCCCACTCGTGGCCTTGTCCTCTTAGCTTATCGCAAACTCCAAAGTCATAGCATAGATTGTCATCTCTCCCCTCGGTGGGGTTCACCAGGCGTCAGGCCCTGCGTCATTTGTGAGCACAGTAGAAAAGAGATCTTCCTAGCATGACGGCATTGGTTGCCCCTGCTAATTTGGGTTTCGGCGATAACATCTCAGATTGCTCCATATCGTTGGAATGAATAGAGGCTTCCTTCGCATATCATCCACAACCAGGAGATCACGCCTCTCCGACCGCCCTGAAAATGTCAAGTGAAAGTGTAGCCGGAAAAGCGAATGAGCAACGTGGAGGCCTCGGGATCGTCCATCACTTGTACTTACTCTTTTTTCATTTTCTTTTTTTTAGGTTCACGATAGCTCCTCGCAAGCGAATTACTCCACCGAGGCCCCCCATAACAAGACTTCAAACGCTGAAGATGGCCGAACAAACCAAGACAGAAGAGGCATTGGCTGCTAGAATAAAAGAGTTAGAAGAGCAAGTAAGGGTTACTACAGAAAAGGCCACTCGGGGTGAAAAAGAGCGAGATGAAGCAACCACTGAGTTCCCACCTGGTTTGATCCTAGTCAAATGATGGGACCCTCCTCATCCGCCATCACTGGATCTTCGGGACCCCAATCATTTTCGGTTCCTGGGGGTCAATGGAAATGGACTGCTCCCGTCTTTGTACCCACCACCCCGAACCCTGTAGCCAACACGGGTGAAGGAGTTGATGCAGCTCTACAACATTCCTTTGTCAACCTTACTGTGGACCCTGGTCAGAATCTGATTCGTCAGGAATCCCGGGGATTTTACCCACCCCAGGGCTATCCCACTCAAGTCGCGATTCCCATTCCTATGGGAAGTCGGCCTCCTTTTGTCAATCCGATGCAACCACCATTCATGACAGAACCCCCGCCATACCTTGGTCCAAACGCTCTCGTCACAGAAAGACCGAATATGGATAGAATGAACCTGCTAGAGGAAAGGCTCAGGGCCATCGAAGGAACAGACCCCTTCGACCCTACAGGTCCCGCCACCATGTGCATGGTCCCGGGGATCATAATGCCTCCAAAATACAAGATTCCAGATTTTGAGAAGTACACTGGGATCGAGTGCCCAAAAACTCACCTCAAGGCCTATTGCAACAAAATGGCCGATATGATACACAATGAGCCCATGTCAATCCATCTGTTCAGAGAGAGTTTGGCCAAGCATGCCTTGACCTGGTACATGAGTTTGGATGGGGTTAAGATCAAAACTTGGAGAGATTTATCGGATGCTTTCTTCAAGCAATACAAGTTCAATTTGGAGGTAGCGCCAGACCGTTCTGATCTCCGAAATCTTGAGAAAAAAACTGAAGAATCGGTGAAAACTTATGCTCAGAGGTGGAGAGAACTAGCTTCTAGGATTTCACCGCCCTTGAATGACAAAGAACTCATATCCATTTTCGTGGATACCTTCAAGGCTCCCTACTACACTCATCTTATATCCAATCCATCAAATAACTTTTCTGATATGGTCATGGTGGCGGAAAGAGTCGAACAAGGGATCAAGTCGGGGAGAATCGATGTTTCCAGACCAGAGGTAACACCTAAGAAAGAGCCCATCATGGAGAAAGATGTCAACTTTGCCTCTCACCAGCCTAGCTACGAGCCACCTTCCTCGCCACCTCCTCAAAATCCTACACCATTTTCACCATCTCCATATAACCCGCCAAACAACCAAAATAACCCGAGTAACCGTTGGAACCGGGGGCCACTGCCAACTCTTCCCGCTCCTCTGGGGGAAATTTATAAACATCTCCTGGCGGCTGGACGAATCGTGCCCACCCCAATGGCACCTCTGCAACCTCCTTACCCAAAGTGGTACGATCATAACGCTAGATGTGAGTACCATGCTGGAGCTCAGGGTCACACGATAGAAAACTGCTTCGCCCTAAGAGGAAAGGTTTACCACTTGATCAAGAATGGATGGATCTCTTTTGAAGGGTTAGCCAAAGGACCTGACACGACCGTCTACCCTCCTCCTACCAACCTTTGAATGATCATTCTCCCATAAGGGACCCATCCTGCTTACTCATCTAATGGCGATACCTACAATACTTTTTATATAATAGTCGAGCCCATGACTATAAACAAGGGCGCTTCATGGGAGGCAACCCACGTGTTCCTTTTAATGTTTCTGGTTTTTTAATAAAATTCAAACACTTTAGGATACCCTTTTCTAGCGAATTTAATATTTAATTCCCTTGTCATTTTAGATGCAATGAGATTTGTAAACTTGGGGGCAAGCGAATGAAGTGACAACTAAAGGAAGGCGTTGAAAAATGTCAAAGCTCATTTTTCAAGGAAGTTGTCCTTTATGTTTACAATTTTCCCTTTTGCAAATTACGTTTCTGTAAATTATGGTCTCGCAATTTACATTTCCGTAGTTTTGCATTTCAGGTGCAACGAGACTTGTAAACTTGGGGGCAAGCAAATGAAGTGACGACCAAAAAAAAAAGGTGTCGAAAAATGTCAGAGCTCATTTTTCAGGGAAATTGTCCTTTTACATTTTTGCAATTTCCGTTTTCGCAATTTACGTTTCTATAATGTATGTATTCGCAATTTACATTTTCGTAATTTTTTTTCACTATTTACATTATTGCCAGAGTGCGTGCGTCATGTTGGCTAAAATCCTTAGTTTTCGCAAAATGCTTCTCTTTATACATGTGCAACTTGCGCTAAAAAAAAGGGGGGGAAAAGGAAGAAAAAGGGAAAACAAAAATCCCACATTTTGAATTTTTTTTTCTAGCATATTCATCACTTTATCACGACACGGATGACTTGCGCGTTCATTAGAAATTATGTGAAACATACATGATCTTGTCTGTTAGCTCTTATATCCATGGCATGTTCCGACGTAAGCAGTCACGAACAAATCCCGGTAAGCATTTTTGAGCCATAATGAGTGTCGCATCCTTCATGAGTGTAAGGGCCTGACTAGATACTAGTTGAGTTCGCATAATATCCAGGGTACATGCGCATTTAGACATGGGATAGCTATAAAGTGACATGGGACTTTTACGATTTTCTCCACTTTTTTCGTTTCTTCCCTCTTTCCACCATATATGTCATCACTCCCCAAACCGTCAATATCACTCATACCCCGGGAGCCAAAGAGCAGTTTCAGCTAAAATTGCCAGCCGAAAGTAAAAGCACGCCAAGTTCAAGTTCACGACGAAGGAGACGGAAAAGGTCACCAAGAGATCGCTAAGGACTGTCACCGAAGAAGCAGCAACGACGAAGGTCGAGGCCTCAAGACAAAAGGGGAAGAGATCAAGATGAAGGTTGTGCTTGCTCTGCTCTGTTGCGTTTTCAAATCAAATCAAAAAGGGGAGGGATGTATATAAAATATAAAAAAATAAAAAATAAAAAAGAGAAAAAGGGGAGAGGGGGAAAAAGAAAAGAAAAGGAAGAAAATGCTCAGAGACCTTCAAAGAATACAAATGATCGAAGAGCCGAAGAAAGCACAGCCCGGGGACGACCCAATTCGAGAAATCTCGAAGAAAACTTTCCCCAGTGAACTCGAGTAAAAAGGCCCAAGGCCAACTCGAGAAATCTCAAAGCAACCTTCCCTAGTGAACTCAAGCAAAAAGGCCCCAGGCCAACTCGAGGAGTCTCGAAGCAAGCATCCCTAGTAAGGACCCGAGAAGAAAAGGGCCCAAGACCAACTCAAGTAGTGAGTCGCAAAAAGAACAGCGACGACACTCCCCAGTAAAGACTCAAGCAAAAGGGCCCAAAGACAACTCAAGAAATCTCAAAGCAAGCATCCCCTCGGTGGGAGATCGAGAAGAAAAGGGCCCAAGGCCAACTCAAGGAATCTCGAAGAAAACATTCTCTAGCAAAGAATCGAGAAAAAGGGTCCAAGAGCTCATGCACTCTGTCAAGAAAGCATCCCCGGCAAAAAGCGAAGGAACTCACGCACCTCGCCCTCATCAAGGCCAATCTCCAAAGCATCATTCATCAAAAGCCTTCCAACTCCTCAACAAAGCAATCCTTTCCCAAAACAAGCTCCTTTCCGGACATTTCATGTCCATTCATTCTTTTTCGTAAAAGTCCTATCGATTATTAGAACGCCCATGCATGTGCATCTTCATTCGAAGTATATTCACTCGGATTGACATTGCGAACTGTAAATTATGTATCATGTTAGTTGCATCTTTATGAGTGTAAAACACTTAGCCTTGTTTCAGAGCGTGAGTGCAAACACTAATATCAGGTGAGGATTGCTTACGGCTGCATGTTGTGGGAAAGTCTTGTCCTTGAGGTCATTATTTCTTGAACAAGACGTGGACGCTACCTAGACTTGAATCAATCATGTTCATATGACGAAAACTGAACGAACATTTTTATCCAAAAAAAAAAGAAGAAGAAGAAAAGAGAAAAAGGCTTGAATTTATTTTCTTAAACAAAGAAATCATTTTCATTCCAAACAAAAAACTTGGGGGCAAGCCATGGGATAAATGTAGGAATATTTGATATTTCTCACATAGGTCAATTGCTTCTTCATGTTTCCATCTGTTGCTGCTTCGGGTTTGTTTCCTTTCAATTTGCAGGATACGGATATGCTCCAGTGAAATCTCAACCAGGGGTCTTCGATGACAACATCGTTGTAAAGCCCTCGCCATCTTGGATTTTCCTCAAAGTCCAATCAACATCGAATAGAGAACGTTAACACTCCTCAACCTTGGGTCTTCGATGACAACATCGTTGTAAAGCCCTCACCATCTGGAATTTTCATCAAAATCCAATGGATTCATACGGTCACGTCTCCCAAAAATTCATAAATAGTCACCGAATCAACATCAAAGCAAAGGTATGTTACCGTCAATCAATATCTGAGCGAAGGTATGTTACCACTCTCATTTACATAATTCTACATTTCGACATAATTATTACTCCTCCTTGAGCGACTACTTTTCTGCATGTCTAAATAACTCCTCCTTGAGTGACTACATTTTCAGCACCAGCGTCCGGAGAGCGATAGCCTCGCACGGTCGTGTAGTTACATCTTCAGCACCAGCGTCCGGAGAGCGATAGCCTCGCACGGTCGTGTAGTTACATCTTCAGCACCAGCGTCCGGAGAGCGATAGCCTCGCACGGTCGTGTAGTTACATCTTCAGCACTAGCATCCGGAGAGCGATAGCCTCGCACGGTCATGTAGTTACATCTTCAGCACCAGCGTCCGGAGAGCGATAGCCTCGCACGGTCATGTAGTTACATCTTCAGCACCAGCGTCCGGAGAGCGATAGCCTCGCACGGTCGTGTAGTTACATCTTCAGCACTAGCATCCGGAGAGCGATGGCATCGCACGGTCGTGTAGTTACATCTTCAGCACCAGCATCCGGAGAGCGATAGCATCGCACGGTCGTGTAGTTACATCTTCAGCACCAGCGTCCGGAGAGCGATAGCCTCGCACGGTCGTGTAGTTACATCTTCAGCACCAGCGTCCGGAGAGCGATAGCCTCGCACGCTCGTGTAGTTACATCTTCAGCACCAGCGTCCGGAGAGCGATAGCCTCGCACGCTCGTGTAGTTACATCTTCAGCACCAGCGTCCGGAGAGCGATAGCCTCGCACGCTCGTGTAGTTACATCTTCAGCACCAGCGTCCGCACGGTCGTGAAGTTACATTTTCAGCACCAGCATCCGGAGAGCGATAGCCTCGCACGGACCTTCATTCACATTGCCACGTCAACATCCGGAGAGCGATAGCCTCGCACGGACCTTCATTCACATGGCCATGTCAACGTTCGGAGAGCGATAGCCTCGCACGGACCTTCATCCCCATTGCCACGCCGACATCCGAAGAGCGATAGCCTCGCACGGACCTCCCCTCTCATTTCCAGATCAGCATCCGAAGAGCGATAGCCTCGCACGGACATGCAACCTCATTTTTTTCATGCCAGCATCTAGCAATGGGATAGCCTCGCCTAGACTAGAATTTAAAGCATACCTCCCCCCCAGAGTGACATCATCACTGTAAGCTTGAGGTAAGACCCCCTATGTCGCCAAAATTCGGATATCTAGGGGCAACTGTCTTTACTGCTTATCAAATACTTCGATAAGACTGCAAAGAGGGGGCAACTGTTGATACCCGAATTTTGACGCCATTTTTAACTAATTTTAGCATTTCTGTTATTTACTTAATTTACTGTCCTTTTCAGTTAATTTACTATTGCTACCATTTCTAAATTTTTCCATTGCATTTTAGCATCATCGTTAGCATCGTCAGCTTTCGAAATCGCGTTTTTAATTTTTCGGCACATTTTCATTATTATTATCATTATCATTTTTAGCCTTAAAAATCACATTTTTAACTATCCGTCAGTCGTTTGCTAGTTTTTTCTTCGTTTTAGGTCATCACATGATTTTTAGGATTTTTTATGTTTTAGCGCATTTTTTTAGTATTTTTATTATTTTATTATTATTTTTATTCGAGCTTTTATTGGACCTGAGTAAGTCCGCTCGGACAATAGCTTGAATTTAAAATGTTTTCCATCAACTAGTTGCTAGGATTTTTTCTGGTCGCAACGGTCTATAGCGATTCGTGTAATTTTCGACGTAACGTTATTATTTTTCCGTTCAAACGTTTCACGTTTTTTAACGTGAAAATAAACACGTTAAATGAAAAATTCTCGTCATTCGCTGTAGACGGTTAAACCCGTCGTATTTTTCTCTACGCGACGGTACCTTCGGCTCGAAAAGTCAGAACGTTTGTTCGCGGGAACCGGCTCGAGGCCATTTAAATCAGATGAAGGGCCATTTGATCATGGCCATTGATCTGGTCAACCAAGGAAAGTCAACCAGATCAATGGCCCTTGATTTAATGTGCATAATGCACATGCACAGTGCACGCACGAGGGAGGCAACGGAAGTCCTCGCCCGAGCCAACTGCTCCCTAGCTCCCTAACCCTCCGCCATCATCACGGTTCCCCTAGCCCAGCCAGCGCACACGTCCGGCCACCACGCGCAGCTCCCACGTCCGACCATCCACGCGTTCTTCGGCTATAAATAGCCACGGCTTCCCTTCGTTCAAAAGGGGCCGAGAATTTTGCAAAAAAACCCGCTACTCCCTCTCCATTTTCCTGGTCAACTCATGTACTCCTAAGCCCCATTCACTCACCCTCATTCCCGTTCCTCGCCGTCGTCCGTACGCAGCCGCAGCACGGTGAGCGTTCTTGCTCCCGTTTTTCTTTTAAATTCCGTTTAGAACTTAGTCAATTAATTTATCACTAAAGCTTGCTGCGATCACCTTGTTTTCGACCTAATTCTACCATGCTAACACCCATCTAAATTATCTTAGCTTAGTTTAATTGTTTCATTAATTAACGTCAAAATGCACCCATTCGTTCCCCTAAAAAAACCTACTGTTTTTGTGACCCTTTTCGGGCTGTGATCGCACGGTTGCAATGGTGGAGGGGAGAGGCTATTTCGGGCCAAGAACCAGGCGAGTTGGTCGCCTGGTTTCGTTGCATGAGTCGCCGGCTACAGCGCCGGCGACGTGGAAAGCAAGAACAGCATGTTGTTCTTGCGAGGAAGAAGAAGATGGGAACGGGCCAAGCCCGTCCCTCTTGAAAATTAAGGCACTGATGGGCCTTGGCTTAAGCCAAGCCCATCTTGCCTTTAATTGTTGTCATGGGCTAGGATTCATTCCTAGCCCAATTTGATTTAAATCTTGCATGCGGGCCCGACCCAAATAATTTTCGTCAAGCATTCGAGTCGTTTTTAACATCATTTCATTTCATGCTCGTATGTAATGTTTAATTTAATTCGTATGCCATATTTAATTAATTATTATTTACTTGTTCAAATTTAAATACTTGTTTATTATTTCGCTCTGCTTAAATATTTATATACCATGATTAAATATTTATGCACGAAATTAAATAGTCGTATACCATGCTTTAAAGGTTTGTACATGATTTAAATGCTCACATGCGTCATTTCCGTGTTCATATTTTTCGTATGCTCATTCTCGCGTCAACTTGTTATTTAAACTACTTTTATATACGAATTGCTCATTTCTTATCGTAATATTTATTTTCATGTTATTTAGCTTCAGTCATTTATATTCAGCAATTTAAATTCAATTATTAATATACCGCCTATATGGTCGGTCGCTTTTAATTCCCGCAACTTATCAACTGCTTTAATTTTCCGCAAACTGCTGGAAATCCTTCCGCAAATTATCAACTGTTTATTTTCTGCAATATCAACTGCTTTAATTTTTCGCAAAACTGCTGGAAATCCTTCCGCAAATTATCAACTGTTTACTTTTCCGCACTTTAAATTTCAGCAATTTACTTTCGGCAATTTAAATTCAATACCGCCTACATGGTCGGTCGCACTTATCAACTGTTTAATTTTCCGCACTTTAAATTTCAGCAATTTACTTTCAGTAATTTAAATTCAATACCGCCTACATGGTCGGTCGCACTTATCAACTGTTTAAATTATTATCACTTTAATTTTCCGCAATTTACTTTCGGCAATTTAAATTCAATACCGCCTACATGGTCGGTCGCACTTATCAACAGTTTAAATTATTCGCACTTTAATTTCCCGCAATTTACTTTCGGCAATTTAAATTCAATACCGCCTACATGGTCGGTCGCAAATTATCAACTGTTTAATTTTCCGCACTTTAAATTTCAGCAATTTACTTTCAGCAATTTAAATTCAATACCGCCTACATGGTCGGTCGCAATATCAATTGTTTATTTTCCACAATATCAACTGCTTTAAATTTCTGCAATATCAATTGCTTTAATCTTCTGCAGTGTCAATCATTAAAATTTCTGCAAATCATCAACTGTTTTAAAATCATCAACTCTTTTAATCTCCTGCACTTACCAACTCCGCATTTCATTCTCGTATGCTTAAAATCCATCATTTTTCGCATGCAATCAACACAGCATTTAAATTCTCGTATGCTTAAAATCAATCATTTTTTGCATGCAATCAACCTAGCATTTAATTCTCGTATGCGTCAAATCCATCATTTTTCGCATGCAATCAACTCAGCATTTAATTCTCTCCTGCGTAAAATCCATCATTTTTCGCATGCAATCAACACAGCATTTAAATTCTCGTATGCATAAAATCCATCATTTTGCGTACACAATCAACTGTCATTTAAATTTTCGCACTCATAGAATTGCCTATTTTTTTTGAGCTATCACTAACACTCTCGTTTTGTAGGTTAATTTCAAGCTTCGCTCGAAAGTACGCCTCACAAGTCCTTTTTATTTATTCAATGCTTTCTGCAAATATCAACTGTATGCATGATATAGAAGTGCTAGAATTAAAATCAACCCACATGAACAACGTATTTAAAGAGTTGCTTAAAATGTCGTGTTCATATGATTTTAAATTCTCGCTTATATTGACTGCATGTACATGGGGACTTTCGATCCCACATCAGTTTTTCACTTCAAAAACCTATCATTTAAACTTGTACTCTGTTAGCAATCCATGTTAGGATCACGTAGTAAGTAATCTAATCATGCATGGCCCGATGATGAAAAAAGAGGGCGCTCATTCAGTCTTACGGAAAATTCAGTCCCATCACGATCATAAAAAAGACTAAAGTGACGATTCATCTGAGGGCCCCCTTTTTCAAAACGCATTTTTAAAACACCTTTTTAAACACCTCTCTCATCAACCGGTAACCGTTTTCGGATGTGTCTCGGGTGCCTAACACCTTCCCGAGACCATAATACGACCCCGAACCTTTTGTCTGGGGTCCAGACCCCTTTTTTGTGCCTTTAGTTTCTTTTACTTATTATATTTCCTATGCCATGACGATTAGGGTTCCCTAAGCCTAGCAACCAAATTAGGGTGGCGACTTCATTGCATGCTGCTAGGCGTCCTTTTACGCCGAGCATCTAAAGGTCTCAAATTTCGTTGCACACTCGCGAATTTTTAAATTTCGAGGCGCGACAGATGGTAATGAGTTTCTATCTCATCCTAGTATAGATTGAGATAGAAACTCAAATGATACAATAAGTTTTTTATCTCGTTTTTCGTACTAGGATGATATATACCGGGCAATATAATATGAGAATAATAATATTGTTGTTGGGTAAATCATTTTTTCAATAGTATATAATTAAGGCTACTAATTAGGGATAATTAAGGCTACTTAATGGGGTTTGGTTTATCAAAGTAGAAAAGGTAGGTGGGGCGTCCCTCAAATATTTAATAGTTATCTTTTTAATTATAATAATAATGATTGATTTTGGTTACAAATATACTTCATTATTTTTCAATATATTAATTACTTCATTTTAAATTGACTAATAAAAAATTAACGTGCCTTAAATTAATTGAGATTTTGTAACTTATGGAAAAGATAAAAAACTATAATTAAAAAACACCAACTAACCTCCTTACAAATTATAAATATGGCAACTAATCATAAATAATTTTTTTTACTAAAATAGATAACTATAAAATATGAAGGGAATAAAAAGTAGTCCAAAAACAAAGTAATTATTTTCTTTCTTAATCTATGTAAAATCACAAAAAAACAAATGTCATTTATTATGAGATGAGGAAGTACTAAAGTTTTTACTGATCCATATATTGATTTAATGACATTTTATCCTGTATTTTAATGTTTTATTTAATCACCCCATTATACTAATTATTTGTTTAATTACCTCTTATACTGTATCCTCTGTCGTGATGGAAAACTTATATGGTATGTCATATCATTGGTTGTTAACAAGTCATCGCATGTGATGACATGACACATGATACATCATTATTTTACCTTTAAATGATGACATGACATATGCACGTTATCACATCATACCATGTGGCAGATGGTGTGGTGACGTGACACTTGCCAAATGACATTTTAGTATTATTGTGATACTTTTTCGAATGAAAAATTGAGTACTGTCATCATTCACTTACAATAAGGAGTGATTAAATAAATAAAAAATAAATAAGAGTAATTAAACAAATAATTAGTATAAAAGGGTAATTAAATAAAGGATTTTGCTAACCTGCCGAGCATTGTGTCCATTTTTATTAGACACAAATTACTCTTATTTTATATTAATTTTATTAAAACACACGAGGATAAATATGGTATTTCCAATTATTTCTCTATCATTCTAATTAACACCACATTAATTAATTAATTTTATATTTACTTCCTCTCTCATCTCGATCTCCTCACTTTCTTCTTATCTTAAAAAATGGAAAAAAAAGATTTTCTGCATCTTCTGCATCTTCTCCATTGTCATCAACTTCATCGTCGTCGTCATCTACTTTATATCGTATGATTTTCTCCGGCCAGCAGTCCGGCCACCCGACCCAACACCAGAATCGGAATCAGAATCAGATTCAAAATCAAAATCGATCTTCTACTCCTGATTTTTCGATCCCTCCTTAGGATGATTCTAGCCGCCGTCCTTCTGCCAGTTAAAATTGATCATTTCACATTTTTCTTTAAACAATTCATTTTTTTACGTTGTTATTTATTTAATTGTTTTCTAGAACTTATACACACATTCTTCAAATACATGTATCATCTATCTAGCCCCTTGTTATAAATTTTTTTCCCACATAAAATAATGCGAGTTAGGATTTGAATTTTAAAGCTTTTTTTTTTAAAATATCAGTGACGAGATCGGATGAGAGGGGAAGTAAATATAAAATTAATTAATTAATGTGGTGTTAATTAGAAGGATAGAGAAATAATTGGAACTATCATATTTATCTCCTATGTGTTTTAATAAAATTAATATAAAGTAAGGGTAATTTATGTCCAATAAAAATGGACACAATGCTAACCTGCCCATGAAATAAACAGGTTAGGAAAACCCTTAAATAAAAATATTAAAGTACATAGGGGATAAAATATCATTAAACCTTCATTTATTTATGTGGTAAGTACTTATGCATATTGTTTTTATAATGTAAGTAATCATGAGTTCGATAATTAATAATTAATTTAGTCAATTTTTTTAAATATATATATGGTAATTTATCATTATTACACAGGAGCCACATGCACGGACATTATTTTGCATATTTTTTCTTTCGAAAAAATAAATAATGTGGTCATGCTTAGATTAGCGCAAGTTCTACAATGGCGGCTTCAAACAATAAACCATGACCTCGTCCACCATCAAATAAACAATGTCCGACTCCTTTTTATAAATAATTTTCTATATATCTACCTTAACAAAAAAAAAAAAAAATACTCTTCCTTATGAGTCGTGACATTAAATTAGAAGTCATATATCTTTTTTTAAAAGAAAAAAGAAGTTAGAGATCATATATATATAGCCTTCTAATCAATTATCGATCGAAATCATCCCGAAAAGAGAAAAAAAGAGAGAGAAATGGAGGGTGAGGTCCAAAGATTCATCATGGTATGGGCAATAGCTGTGTCATCACTTTGTTATTGCCACATAATAGGCAAGACCGTCTCCAAAGCTGGCTTCTTCAGATTCCTGCTAATCCTACCGGTAATCTTTCTCTTCTTCCTCCTCCCTCTCTTCCTCTCCGCTATCTTCTTTGTGGGCCCCACTTCCTTCTTCCTCGCATGGCTCGCCAACTTCAACCTCCTACTGTTCGTTTTTGGCCAAGGCCCGTTATCATCCGGTTCAAGTTCAAGTTCAAGTTCAAGCTCAAGCTCCACTCATTCCACGCTAATGTTCGTCGCCTTAGCTTGTCTCCCAATCAAAATCCAACACAAAAACAACCCATTTAATAATGAAAATGTCAAAAAAGGCCCTGCTTCCATTTTAAATTTGGCTACCAAGATTCTCCTATTGTCTACTTTTGTCCCACTTTACCCCTATAAAGAAAAAATCCATCCACACTTGATGATGCTTCTCTATTCGGTCTACCTTTATATTGCGCTAGAAATTTTCTTACTGGCATTCTCGTGTTTGACACGTGCCTGGCTTCGATTGGAGCTTGAGCCGCAATTCAACGAGCCATATCTCGCCACGTCGTTGCAGGATTTTTGGGGCAAAAGGTGGAATCTACTAGTCAGCGGTATTCTGCGACCGACGGTATACAACCCGGTCAGAGCTATTTCGAACCGCTTGATCGATCGCAAGTGGGCCCCACTCCCGGCGGTTCTTTCCGTGTTTCTTGTGTCGGGGATCATGCACGAGGTCATCTTTTATCACCTCGAACGAAGGAAGCCCGCGTGGGAGCTGATGTGGTTCTTTACCTTGCACGGGGTTTGTGTGGTGATTGAAATTGTAGTTAAGAAAGCGATGAACGACAAATGGAGGCTGCCTACGGTGGTGTCAGGGCCGTTGGCGGTGGCGTTTGTGGCAGCAACAGCGTTGTGGTTGTTCATGCCACATATCTTGAGTTGTGAGGTGGATGTTAGGGCGCTTAGAGAGATTACTGCTTTGATAAATTTTATTAAAGAGATGGCCAAGGAGTTGAGGTATATTATACCGTTAGGTATTACAAGTAGTTAGAATATATACTCCCTTCAAATTTGTACACTTGTTCATTTTGATCAAAAAAAAATTTATTAGTAATTAGTTGTCGTATTTATAATTTTTAGAAGTTAATTAATATTTTTCAATTATAGTTTTTATCTTTCTCATAAGTTACAAAGTCTAACCCAATAACACGTTAATTTTAGATTGTTCAATTTAAAAAGAAATAATTAATATGATAAAAAGAAATAATTAGTGGAGTGTATTTATAATCGAAATCAATAATTACCTTAATTTATGTGATTATAATTGGCATTCGAGATATTTACATTCCTAGGTGGACCAATTTGGCAGGCAAAAGATTTGGTTTTGTTCGATTTGATGGTGTTGATAACCTTGAAGAAATGGAGTATGCTTTAGACCACCAGTACATCGGAGCCTCGAGCATTCGGTGTAGAGTTGGGAAACGCTCGAGGCGTTGGGAACAGTATAAGTTGCCTGGATCAAAAGTGCCGCGCAGAGAGTCGGTTAGGACCGATACAGGGGAGGAGAGGAAATCATATCAAGAGGTGCAGGAATCTTCAGCTAAGGGGACAGCTAAAGTACAGAAGGAAGATGTAGTTGAGCTAACAGTCCCAGAACAAAATGAGATTTGGCTGGCTAAGAGTGCCATTGGAGCGCTCAAGCGTTTTGAAGACTTCCCTGAGATTCAGGAGTTGGTTTTGGAGGCGGGATGGACCTGTGAAACTAGGATAATGGGAAGAGGGCTAGTGCTTCTGGAATTTGAGAGCCAATCAGACTTGGATGTTGCTCTTGGGGACTCTAACGCGGCTTCTCGCGAACTGTTCCACAAGGTCTTGCGTTGGGATGAGGCAATGATGGACGGGGGACGTTTATGTTGGGTCCATTGTGTCGGACTCCCGATAGCAGCTTGGGGACAGGCAACTTTTGATCACATAGGAGGAAAATTGGGCGACCTGGTAGTCGTGGACAGTCAGACCTTGGAAAGGAAAAGGCTTGACATTGGTCGCATTTTAATTTCTACTACTAGTTCTCATGTTGACAGGGAGATCATGGTGAGCCTTAAGGGGAACTTGTATAACGTGAAATGCTACGAGGAGCCACTACAAGGAGCTGTTTCAAACCTGGACTGGATGAACGGTGTGGGAAGGAAGGAAGAAGAAGACAGTGATGAGGAGGAGGAAATCATGGAGATGGTTACGGAGCGAGAGAACCTGACTGGAAATACCGGAAGGGCCGAACAAGAGGAGGAGTTGGCTTCCAAATCAGAGAGGGGAGATGTACCAATAGGCTCCTATGTAACAGCAAGTCGACATGATAGGAAAGTTAAAAAGTTAGTGGGAACCAGGGGAAGTCTTGAGACCGAGCAATCAGAAGCGGGTTCTATATCAAGCTGTAACGTAGTTGATAACGAGGATATTAGAGCGGTGAATAAGGCGCTGGATGCGCCCATTCTCAAAGGCGACATCTGGGCGTTTGGCAAACTGATGGGACTAACAGACCATGCTAACGAGGAATCTATGCGCGCTTTTGATAGTGACTGTTTCGAAAAGGAGGTAGAGGCGTTCAAGAAAGCGGGAAAGCGTTCAGTTGGCGTGGTTTGATCCACGTGGTTTGTGTTGCGGGGTTGTCTTTTGGGTTTCTGGGCTTCCGTTTAGCTGCAGCTGTGGGTGTGGTTGCCTTATGGTGTTGGTCTTCATTGTTTAGGTGTCTGTCGGCTTGTTATTTTTGGTCCGCTTCTAGATATTGGTGCTGGGTTTTCATGCTTCTGTAGTTTTAAGTCTATTGGGTCCAGGGGGTTCTTTATATGGTCTGGTGGGGTCTAGTTTGTGTCGTGAGATTAGTCTTGGGGAGAGATATCCTCTGCCTGCCTGGTCTTCCTCTGCGTGTTTAGTTTCGGTTTGTGTCGTGACCTCCATTTGTTTTTTTCTTCTTCTGTGCTTCCTTTCTGTATGTGTATGCTGTGGGGTGCTGTGGTCGTCTGCGCAGCTGTCTTGGCGGTGGTCGTGGCTGGTCTATCTGGTGGCGTTCTAGCTGCTGCCCGTGCTTGGCCCTTCTGGTGGCGATAAGGGCTTCTATTGTGGGTTGTGTGTGCTTAGGTTTCCTTCTTCTGTATTGTTCTTGCTGGTTGTGTGGTTTCATGTTTTTGGTTTGATTTTTGAGCCTCTCTTTAGGCAGGCTCTAATTCTGGTTTTCTGTTCAGTGTCATGTTCTTCATGACCTTTATTTAATAAATCCTCTGCTTATTAAAAAAAAAAAAAAAAATGTGATTATAATTAAAAAAATAATTATAAAAATTTGGAAGGAGTAATAGTTAATTTAATCTTTATTTTTATAACTCTCATCTACTTAATTATAGTCAAAAGGGGCTGTGATCTTCCATTTAAAAAAATAACATTTTTTTATGTTTTATTAACAAACGTGTATAATGTTACGTGTACAGTTAATTTAAGATGACGTTATAAATTAATGTGATTAATATTAGTTTGTTGTTTGATAAGCATTTACTTTAAAATAGATAAAATTAGTAACGTACTCCTTCGGTTACTATAATAAATGACTTGCTTAAAAAAAACATTGTCACTATTAAATGAAAAAAATAAATTAACAACACTTTTTTTTATAATTTGTAAGTAATGTTTATTGGTTTATTTTTGGATGTTATTAGTTGGATTGATAAAATCAAAGTATAATTAATTACTAATATACTCTCAGAAAGCAAACAATCGGTACCTTAATCTTTACATTTACATTTTTTTGTAATAAAATCATTTTATTAGTGAAAGGGAGTATTTTATATTTTCATGTTCAATTCAACTTGATAATTAGAGAAGAACTAATGAAAAATCTAGATGAGCTTGTTTCGTGGCTGACTTATATTTTGGTACCAAAATAAAGGAATACAACAACAAATCATTCACTACTTAATTAGTAATTGTCATTTTCAATGTTCAGTCACCTTCATCTATCAATTACTTATGTACAAATAATGTTAAGAACTTAAGATTATATATGTTGTAATTGCGTGTAATTATATATTTAATTTAGAGGACATCCAGGAATATTGAAATAAACTTTAATTTAGTCCTAATTTGTTTACGAAATTATTTAAGATAATTTAATTATTTTGTTCCCTTTATATTTGTAATTTGAATTCGTACTTTATATAAAAAAGTTTAATATAACACAATAAATGTTCATAGAATTTTATAGCATTTACCCGGCCAAATTGAAAACAGATACTATAAACAGAAAATTATCTTAAAAATTAAATCTCTTTGTATAAATAACAATGTATAATTTTTTCTCCCTGTCTCCTAGATTGTTGTTTTGCTATTTTGAGGAAAAAGATTTTTGTTCGAGAAAATTACTTTAAATTAATATTTCTTTTTTTTTTATAGTAAATTTGGCAATAATATAGTTGTGTCTAAATAATAGAGTATAGTTCGTTGCTGGCCTTCTCAATTGTCTTTTTTGTTCTTTTTAGAAAAGAAATTATTATTATTCGAATATTGTTAAGTTTAAAAAAAAAAATTTGTTTCAGTCTGGTTTTCTCCTCTATTCTTTAAACTCAAACCTAAACAAACTTTTTAAGCTAAGAAGATTTACTTATATATTAACAATAGCCAAGGAGGTACATGCGAAAAATGCCACAGAGGCAAACAAGAATTTGCAGTAATTAGAAAGAAACAGCAAACTTTTTAAGCCGGGTTGATGTTGAACCGGCCGAGTCGTCAAGTGTGTAAAAATCATTCGAGTTGAATCCAGTTCATATACATATCCAATTAAATATTTAAATCGAACCGAAAATTTAAATTTTCACGGTTGAACCAATCGGACTGACCGATCCAATTCAGTTTTAATAACACTGGATGAGTCAGACTCTACGATGAGATGAATACTAAATTTATTAATTCAACAATAAAGATAATAAGTATAAATAAAGTGACAAAGATATAGTATAAATAAAACGACATACATAATCGTATAAAACTAGATAACAAACAAGAAATTAACAAAGAAAGGCTAAATTAATACATTGACAAAAGCAAGACTTATAATAACATACACAATCCTAATAAATGAAACATACAATAAAAACTTCAATAAACTTCTAAAAGGATTCTTGTGATTACCTTTACATACCTCACCATCTTTTCAATTAGAGTATGACGTCCAATATGTTTCACCATCTTTTCAGTTAGAGCATGATTTAATGATTTGTGTCCAAAGAAAAAGCATAAACGGCCCATATACAATTAAAGGGACAATAAACCACATTATCAGACCCCCCTAATAGAAAATAGTCGTTGAAACTTGTACTAAAAAAAGACTTAACAATGTTTATTATTACACACCATAGTGTTAAATAACATTAACGACTAACAAAACGAGAATTGGTGAGGGTCGCAGTATCGCGGTATATAATAGTAAAATGTAATGATCGTGGTTGTCACAACTACAATTGTGTTGCAAATCTTCAAAATTTTACTCTAATTTGTGTTATTTCAACATTTTTTTGAAATGAACATATTTTTAATATATTTATAAATAAATATTAAGACATGCATGGTATATTTCAATGAAAATAAGTTTTTCAAATCATAGCTCTAATTTTACAGGTATAATTTAGACATTTAAAATAAAATTAAGATTGTTTGTGTAAAAGAATATGAATATTTATGTAGGTATGTAGATAGGGTGGTAAACCTAAAGTAAAAGAATCAAAATTTATGTGTATTTTGGTTGTGGTTGTGTGGTTCACCCTTAATCTAAGTTTCAAATTCGAGTTTGGATCAATTGATTAAAATATTAAAACTATGTTGGAAGATTCATCCCATTTTGTTGAAATAAGAATAATTTCTCGTCGAAAGGGCAGAGAAGTCACCTAGAAAGGTTGGAAATGGGAAAAAATTATTCATACACGGAAAAGAATGTATAGGTGTAAAGATGTTAAATAACGGTCATAACGTTATATAACGTTGTTACGTAATGATATCAGTCGTTAAACTGCATAACAATTGTTGATACTCGAATTTTGACGCAATTTTTAATTAAATTTAGCATTTCCGTCATTTTACTTAACTTACTATCATTTCTAATTAATTTACTGTCGTTAGTATTTTTAAATTCTCATCGCTTTTTTTCATCGTCATTATCATCGTCAGCGTTCAAGATCGCACTTTTAATTTTTCGTTACGTATTTTCATTATTATTATCATTATTATTTTTAGCCTTAAAAATCCCATTTTTAATTATCCGTTAGTCATTTGCTTGTTATTTCTTCATTTTAGGTCATCGCATGAAATTTAGGATTTTTAGTATTTTATCACATTTTTAGCATTTTTATTTTTTTATTATTATTTTTGTTCGAGCTTTTATTGGACCGAGTAAGTTCGCTCGGACAATAGCTCGAACACGAAATGTTTTCCATCAACTAGTACCTACTCTTTTTTTCATTCACGCCGACCGACAACGTTTTGCGTAATTTTCATCATAACGTCATTTATTTTTCATCCGAACATTTCATGTTTTTGAACGAGAAAATAAACACGTTAAACGAAAAATTCTCGTCATTCGCTGTAGACGGTTAAACTCGCCTTATTTTTCTCTACGCGCTGGCACTTTCGCTCGAAAATTCGGAACGTTTGTTCGCGAAAATGGCTCGAGGCCATTTAAATAGGATTAAAAGGGCATTTGATCATCACCGTTGATCTGGTTGACCAAGGAAAGTCAACCGCCCTCCCTCCAGCACGACCACCCTCCCTCCATGCGCGCCGCCTCGTCCTTCCTCCACGCGATCGCATGCCTATAAAAGGCCACTACCATTCAACGTTTAACACACGAATTCACCCCGTAGCATCCTGCTTCTTCTCCCTCTTGATCGATAGCTCATGTAGAGCATCTGTTGCCAAAGTTCAAGCTTTTCAGTTAGCATTTTTTCCTTCGTTTTCATGCGCTTTCTTTCCTTTAATTATTTAAATGTGTTTTTGATCAAATAAATTGCTTATTTTTATGGCAATAATTCATATGCATGCTGTAGATTAAATACATGCTTTTAATTTGCTAAATCGTGCGAATTAATTAATTTTCAGTAATTACCATTTTTGTCATTTTTTTAAAATTAAATTCGGTACGTTTTAAACCGAGAGTCGAGGTTCGTACGGTCGGGAAGCCGTCGAGAAGACGAGCATCTCGGTATGAAGGTTTTTCGTTTCGGCCACGGGTGGTAGGAGCTTGGCCGCCGGCAACCAAAGCTAGAAGATGATAAATAGTGCCATAATGGGCTTGGCCCACGCGGAAGAAGGAAGAAAGGTGATGGGCTTGGCCCATCACCATTCTTTTTATTTTCCTGGGCCAGGAACTATTCCTGGCCCATTTCTTTGATTTTTCAAATTGGGCCCAGCCCATTTTTATTTTTCCGGGATCTCGGATCGCGTTTTCGTAAAAATATTCATATGTTTCGTATGACTATTTTTTTGTACTGTCACTTTAATTTTCTATACCTATCAACTGTTTAAATTCCTCGCACTTTAATTTTTCGCAATTTACTTTCTGCAATTTAAATTCAGTAATTTAATTTACCGCCTTTATGGTCGGTTGCATTTTTAATTCTCGCAAATATCAACTGTTTAATTTTCTGCAATATCACCTGTTTAATTTTCTGCAATATCAACTATTTAATTTTCTACAAATCATCAATTGTTTAATTTTCTGCAAATCATCAACTGTTTAATTTTCTGCAAATCATCATTTAATTTTCTGCAAATCATCAATTGTTTAATTTTCTACAAATCATCAACTGTTTTATTTTCTGCAAATCATCATTTAATTTTCTGCAAATTGTCAACTGCTTAATTTCTGCAAATATCAAATCTTTGATTTTTCATCAAATCATCACTTAAATTTTTGTCATATCATCATTTAAATTTTCGCACTTATCAAATCATCATTTAAATTTCTCGCACTTATCAACTGTCATCATATAAATTTCTCGCATGCACTATCATCATTTAAATTTTCCTGCACTTATCAAATCATCATTTAAATTTTAGTATATGTCAAATCACCAGTTTTCTTCATACTCGTCAAACCATTGTTTAATATCAACTACTTATTTAAATTATCGCATTCATTAAACTGCTTATTTATTTTTCGAGCTATCACTAACACTCTCACTTTGTAGGTTTAAAATTCAAGCTTCGCTCGAAAGTACGCTTTTCGTTCCCTTTTATTTATTCAATAATTTTTCGTAAATATTAATTGTACGCATGATATATAGAATTGCTAGAATTAAAATCAACCCACATGAACAACTTGTTTAAAGACTTGCTTACAATGCCGTGTTCATTTCATTTTAAATTTTACTTATATTGACTGTATGTACTTGGTGGGTTCGATCCCACATCAGTTTTATCACTTCAAAAACCTCTCATTTAAATTTGTACTCTGTTAAGCTATCCATGATAGAATCACGTAGTAATTAATTTAATCATGCATAAGTTCGATGATGAAATAGAGGGCGCTCATTCGGTCTTAAGGAAAATTCAGTCCCATCACTCTACGGTCAGGAATAACCGATCGGTCTTGAAAACGATAACCCCGTCCGAAAAGATTTTTAAAACGGTAACCCCGTCCAATGATTAATTATTCCTGAACGGTCCCGATCATGGAAAAGACCAAAGTGACGATTCCTCTGAGGACCCCCTTTGAAAACGCATTTTATCAAACACCTTTTAAACACCTCTTATCAACCGGTAACCGTTTTCGGATGTGACTCGGGTGCCTTTCCCGAGACCATAATACGACCCCGAAACTTTGTCTGTGGTTCAGACCCCTTTTTTGTGCCTTTAGTTTTTTATTTATTTTATTTTTTATGCCATGACGATTAGGTTCCCTAAACCTAGAGACAAAATTAGGGTGGCGACTTCATTGCATGTTGCAAGGCGTCCTTTTACGTCGAGCATCGTAAGGTCTCAGATTCGTTGTATACTCGCGAATAAAACATATTTTGTTTAATTTTTGGGGCGCGACAGTTTGGTGACTTCACTGTGGACTGGTAGGGTCGGAGCCGGTTTTATCTTTTAAGAGGTGTTTATTTGTCTATTTATCCGCTTTAATAAATTGCTGATTTGTTTATTTATTCGCTTTGATATCAATTGTCTTATGCATTTCATAGTGCCCTACACCCCGGGGACAATTACCAAATTAGCAAGGTAGTAGTGACGCCCTAGGACACATGTCCTGGGTAGTGTTCACCAATCCCAACTCAGATGAACCCCTAAAGATAGTTGAAAGGTTACACGATGTCGCAAGGAATTGGGACACTAGACGACACTTTAGGGACCTTTTCATGGTATCATCCGGGAACCGTTCAAGTCAGTTAGAAAAGTCAGAATCAGAACCCCAGCATGTGCATCATGATTATATCTGCTTTGTCGTGGCTCTATTTATCTTATTACCATGATTTTCATTTTTCGTAAATTTTCTGTTATACAAACTGTAAATTTCTTACACGTACAGGTTACTTTGCACTTAAAATTTTATTTTTGTCCCACATGACCCATTTTCGCTCATTCGATATGTCGGCACCTACACTACTTTCACTTGATATTTTCGGGGGACGAAGTTTCGATGATCAGGCTATGCGAGGAGACTTGTTGGAACATGGGTTCACCCCTGACATCACCACTAAGGTCAAAGTAGAAGTCGTAGACTTCGACTTAACTAGGATTCGGAAGTTGAGAAATGAGCTGACTCAAGACAAAGAGACACAGTTTGAAGGTAGTTATGGAAAGCTACTAACCCTGATTGACGTGAAGACTGATTGGGGTTGCATCTGGGCAGCCTTAAAATTTTGGGATCCCTATTATCGGTGCTTCTCTTTCGATAAAGGGGTAGACTTGACTCCCACACTAGAGGAATACTCAGCTCTGATGTGCTTCACATCTCCTATATCAGCCATATACCAGAATGTTCGACTCGACTCCTCGAGTGTCAAAATAAGGAATCACTACTCGCGTCAGAGAAGGTGACTACTTCTGGTGTTGGTCAGATATCGAGGCACGATTTCAGTTGTCCAACGGGGAAAAGCGCTTATGGATTCTAGCTTTCGCCATCGTGGGATTTGTCCTATTTCCGAAAATGAAGAACGCCATCGATTTTGCAGCAGCCAATGTCTTTTACGAGATGGAGGTAAATACCATCAATCCTACAACAACCATCTTGGCCGAAAACTTTCGCTCTTTGGACTCTTGTCGAAGAAAGGGGAAAGGGAGACTTACTTATTGCACCCAGTTGTTAACAGTATGGTTGGTCAGCCACTTCAAACAGACTCCAGATCAGTCCATTTTCTTTGCAAGCTACATAAGATCATGCCCTTTACTCAGAGTTATCAACGTAACGACCACAAATAAATGGGAGATGAAGAATAAAGATGTCTGGGTCGACAAATTCATCAACCTCTCGGGAGAAGACTTCAGTTGGCACGCTAAATGGCTACAGATCTCCGATCCCATCGTCTGCTGCAGACCCTTACCTTGGGTTCTTTTGATCGGAGCATAGGGGTGCGCTCACTATTGCCCCGCCCTCGTCCTCAGACAGTTTTGCATCACGCAAGTAATCCCCGTGACCTTCGGCATGACAAGATCAAACCTGCCACACACCGGAGAAAATTAGAACATTCAACTGTACGCCCAAGACTGGGCCCACCCCTTTTGTCTCAAAGGACGCGTCGCCCCTGCAGCAACAATACCGGAATATCCACAATGGAGGTTAAGACGAGTTAACGACAATGTCTTACCTCGCCCGAAAAATCAGAAACCAATAGAAGAAGAAGGGGAATCTCAGGTGAGCGAAGGAATGGATGTCATGGCTTACGCTCAAGTAGTAGAACAGATGCAAGCAGCGCAAGAAGAACGGGATCAGATGGTAGAGGAAAGGGATAATGCCGAAGCCTATCAATGTGGCCTAGAAGTCCAGATGAATGAGTTGGAAAGGCGTAGCAAGGACATTATCCACATACTAGCAGTAAAATAGAAAGTGGCCCTCAGGGACTTTAAGGAACGTTTGAATAGCGAAATCCGCAAGAAAGAAGCATCCAGTACCATAATTGAAGACGAAAATTTGGTGATAAGGATGTTGACTACTCGCGCAGACTTGGGGGATAGGAAGAGCCAGGCACTGCAAAGCCGGATTTCAGCTTTAGAAGCCGAAATAGAAATGCAGAAAGGGGAAATGGCCTCGATGGAATACCTTTGGCATGAGCAAGAGAATTCCGACTTCCAAGGTTGACACCTTCATAAGAAGACTCGAATGTTGGCAACCCTTTCTTTTTTCGTGTAACTAGGATCCCTGATTTCATCTATTCTAGCCATTTTTGATGAATTTAGGTAGTTGGCAAGTTTACCATATTTTGTAAACACCTTTTAATAAAGTTGTACTTTTTCGGATGTTTATTAAAACGCCTCTACTTTTTATATCAATTGTCCGTCCAATACAACTCAAAAGACCATCGCGAAAAGAAAAGAGAAAATTCCTCCGGAATAAACACAATCGTTTCACCAAAATTTTGAAAAAATTCCCTACCAAATACTCAAAACATCCGAACATTACTCATAGCCATGTTCTCCTTGCCTATCACAAAACTTCAAATTCATGGTGTAGATCATCGTCCCTCCCCTCGGATGGGTTCATCAGGCATCAGACCCTGCGTCGTTAGAAAGCATAGTGTAAAAAGAGATCTTCCTAACATGGCAGCATTGGTTGCCCTTGCTGATTTGGGTTTCGCAGATAACATCTCAGATTGCTTCACATCGTTGGAATGAATAGAGGCTTCCTTCGTATCTTGTCAATAATCGGGATATCTCGCCTCTCCAACCGCCCTGAAAATATCAAGTGAAAGTGTAGCTGGAAAAGTGAATGAGCAACGTGGAGGCCTCGGGATTGCACATCGCCTGCATATCATCACCTGTACTTACTCTTTTTTTTGTATTTCCTTTTTTCAGGTTCACGATAGCTCCTCGAAAGCAAGCTACTTTGCACAGGCTCCCCATAACTAGACTTCAAAAATGAAAAATGACTGAACAGGCTAAGGCCGATGAAGTACTAACAGCCAGAATCGCAGAGTTAGAGGAACAAGTTAGGAATACTACAGAAAGGGCCGTCAGGGCCGAAAAGGAGAGAGATGAAGCTACCACCAAATTCTCATCGGGATTTTACCCCACTCAAATAGTAGGACCTCCCTCTTCGCTCACCGTCGCAGGACCTTCAGTACCTCCGCCACTTTTTGGCCCCGAGGGCCAGTGGAGATGGATTAGTCCCTTCACTGTACCCACCGCAGCAAATCCTATGATTAATACGGGTGAAGAAATTGCCATGTCACTTCAGTGCCTTTCAACCAACCCTGCTGTGGACTCCGGCAAGAGTCAGACCCACCTAGAGACCTCGTATCTCCCTCCCATTCTTCCAAGCACAGTTCTCGGACCTGTGGGAATTCAACCTCCTGTTTTCAACCCAGCACAACCTCAGTTCTCGTCGGAACCTCTACTACCCTTCGGTTCTAACCCCATTATGGCCGAGAAACTGAAAAGTGACAGACTGAATCTGCTCGAAAAAAGACTCAGAGCGATCGAAGGGACTGATCCGTTTGACCCTACTGGTCCCGCTGATATGTGCATGGTCCCCGGGATCATTATACCACCGAAGTACAAGATCCCCGACTTTGAAAAGTATACTGGGGTCGAGTGCCCAAAGACCCATCTCAAAGCATATTGCAATAAGATGGCAGAGATGATCCACAACGAGCCGTTGTTGATTAATTTGTTTCAAGAAAGCTTAACCAAACATGCCCTAACTTGGTACATGGGTCTAGACAGAGCCAGGATCAGGACGTGGAGAGACATGTCCGATGCCTTCTACAGACAATATAAATTCAACATGGAGGTAGCTCCCGACCGCGCCGACCTGCAAGATTTGGAAAAGAAAATCGGCGAGTCCATGAAGACCTATGCTCAGAGATGGAGAGAGTTGGCTTCTAGAATCTCTCCTCCTTTAAGTGACAAGGAACTCTTGTCGATTTTCTTGCACACCTTCAAAGCTCCCTACTATACCTACCTGATCTCGAATCCTTCAAACAGTTTCTCCAACATGGTCCTAATTGCCGAAAGGGTCGAGCAAGGGATTAAGTCCGGATAAATCGTACCTTCGGCACCAGAGTCTGCGCCAAAGAAAGCGTCCGTCGTGAAAAGAGATGTTGGATTTGTCGCTCCCCAAGCTAATCACGGGCAATTACTTCCACCACCTCCACCTTACTTATCCCTGCCACCGTATCATCCGCCATCGCTATATCAACCCACCTTCTTTCCTTTTACCTCACCACCCGTTGCTAATATCGCGCCTCAAAATCCTACACATTTCCTACTACCTCCAGCACAAACATTACAATCTATGCAACCTAAGCCATATAACCCACCAAAGGACCTAAATAACCAAAACACGTCGAACAATCGGTGGAACCGAGAGCCTTTGCCTCCTCTTCCTCTTCCCGCGGGAGAAATCTACAAACATCTCTTGGCAGCCGGACAGATCGTACTAGTTCCAGCTCAGCCCCAATTGCCTCCTTACCCGAAATGGTATGATCTCAACGTAAGATGCGAATACCACGCTGGAGCCCCAGGTCACACTCTGGAAAACTGCTTCGCCTTCAAAGCAAAAGTTCATCACTTGATCAAAAGTGGATGGGTATCTTTCGAAGGGTTAGCTAAAGGACCCAACACATCCACCAACCCTCTCCCCAATCATTCCCAAGGAAAGGGAGGGGTGAACGCCATCTCGGCAGGAGAAAGCGACGACCGTCTTTCTTTGGTATCGAGTTGGCCACAAGAAAAGCTTTTCCTGGCCTTAGCTCGAGGAGGATATATACTGTACTCGAAAATCAATCCAAGTCACTGCATGTACTGCAAGGGAAACGACGGTTATAAAATCCAAAGCTGCGAGTTGTTCGCAGGAAAGGTGAGACCATAGTTATCAGAACCGGACCGGACAACGAATCGTTTTTGCTAATTTGGTGGTTCAACCGGGTTGAACCGGGTTCGACCGGATTGTAGATGCTGGTCCGTCCGGAACCGTTTACACATTAAACCGGTAAATCTTAGACGATAAAACCAGATTGAACCGGCTGGTTTTTACTGTAGCATTTTATAATATATCAAAAAATATTATTAAAATTGGAAAAGTCCAAAAACGACGTCGTTTTGGTTGCCTCTCTGATGGGCCCATCAAATTTTTTTTTTTAAAAAAAAAAAAAAACCAAACCAAAACGACGTCGTTTTGGTTTGGCTCATCAAACCGGCCGGTTCAATCTGGTTCGCCGGTTACTTAAAAACCGGCCGGTTTGACCGGTTGAACCCGGTTCACATCCTTATCTGGTCCGATAGCTGAATCGAACCAGAAACTTGAAAAACACCGGTTGAACCGGACGGACCGGCCGGTCCGGTCCGGTTCTGATAACTATGGGTGAGACAACTCTCGGGTTTCGGAGTAATACAAACCCAAAAGGCGACCCACGGGGAAGGATCCATTAACGCCATTGGAGAAGGATTTCCTATCCCGCATAACTCCAAAGGAACCCCACTCCAAGTCATCCAAAAGAAAAAGTCAACTTCGTCGTACAAACGGTTCTCCGCGCGTCGCCACGAGGGCGACTGTGAGATTGACACCCCGGGCCAGCCTTCAGGGAAATTCGACTACCTTGTCAGGTATTCGGCACCACCCTCCCATTCTAGCACAGCATCATTACTATCCTCTTGGGAATCCCCGGATTCTGAATCATACCTTTCACCAACGTGGTCACCACCTCCGTTTCCTTTGAAGGAAATCTACGCAAACCTCCTGGCAGAAGGGCAGATTACACCATCCCCAATCTCGCCTCGACCGAATCCTCACCCTAGCTGGTATGATCCAAAGGTTAGCTGCGAATATCACGCCGGAACCCGAGGACACTCCCTGGAAGACTGTTACGCCTTTAGAGAAAAGGTCGATCATTTGACCAAACACGGACGAATCTCTTCCAAAGGTTTAGCAAAGGGTCCTGACGTAGCGACCAGTCTTCTACCACACCATAATCCTAGGGTGAACGACATTCCTTCCGAAGGAATCAACGATTCTCACCCTTCAGTGAAGGAAACGCCCAATAAAGAACTGTTCTTCGCATTAGCTAAAACTGGACACCTGCCACACCCAGAGAATAATCAGGCCCAATGCCTATTCTGCCAAGGGGAAAGCAAGCACGAAATCCAGGATTGCAGACTTTTTCGGCAGAAAGTCAAGCAACTCACAACATTCGGGGTCATTCAGACCAAAGGGAAAACCCGAGGAGCAATCAACGCCATCGAGGACAATTCTCCAACACCCTATTCCTTCGAGTCTGTGGCCTAAACAGGGGATACAACCACAACCCCATGCAAAGTAGTGTTCATATTTGCTGTGAATACTGCTAGCCGAGACTTACACGGGGTCCCATTCAACTACGGATACACGGTGGTCACCACCCCTCTTGTCGTCACACCAACAGGGCTCGCTATCGACGAAACCTCTCATATCGGGGGCATGACCCGCACCGGAAGGTGCTACATATCGGAGGAAGTAGAGAAACAACGACAGGCCAAAGGAAAAAATCTTGTAATCCGCAAAGAGACGGTAGAAGAGACGCAATGGTTGAACAAACCTGTAGCCGAGGACGAGATAGCTGAGTTCCTCAAGATCATGAAACAGAGTGAGTTCAGCATCATCGAACAGCTAAAGAAAATCCCGACTCGCATTTTCATCATGGAGCTAATCCTTACTTCAGAGCCTCATCGCCAAGCTCTCTTAAAAGTCTTGAAACAAGCCTTCATGACTAAGGACATCAGCACGAAAGGGGTGGAAAACCTTGTCGGAAGAATTCAAGGCCTAAGCAGCATTTCCTTCTCCGAAGAAGAGATCGACCCCGTAGGGAGAGATCACAACAAGGCCCTATACATCACAGTAGAATGCAAGGGACATGTCCTAGCAAAGGCCCTGATCGACAACGGGTCTGCACTAAATGTCATGCCCAGGCATGTCCTCGAATAACTACCGGTTGATTTTTCTCACATGAAACCTAGCGGAATGATGGCTAGGGCTTTCGATGGCACCACTCGAGAGATCATCGGGAACTTTGAGTTGGATATGGTCATCGAGCCCCACACTTTCACCTTGACATTTCAGATCATGAAAATCCAACCCGCCTACAGCATACTTCTAGGACGGCCATGGATCTATTCGGCAGGAGCCGTCCCCTCTTCCCTGCATCAGTGCTTAAAGTACGTCACAGGCAATGCCCTCGTCACAATAAAGGCAGAAGAAGCCTTAATCTTGGCCAAGCATTCTTCTGTGCCTTACATCGAGGCCGTTGAAACCTTGGAGAGCTCTTTTCAAGCCTTCAAAATCATCAACGCGGATTGGATCAAGGAAGGATCCCCCATTTTCGAAGCCTCGAATTCGGAAATGGCCGAAACAACCGCTAAGTTGATACCAGAGGGAAATTTCCAACTGGGAAAATGGCTCAGGGCCGAGTTACAAGGGTCAAAAGGCTGGGCATCTCTAAAGAGCTTTGGAGACCGCTTTGGTTTAGGGTACCAACCCAGCAAGGCCGATTTTGCCAAAATTGCCCAAGAAAAGAAAGAAAAGTAGCTGGCTAAGCTATTTGGACGTCCTGCGCCAAGTGGCAAAATACAGATCCCCCATATCAGAATCACGTTCCCCTTCACAGCCGAAACCATTAATGAAAGTCCGATCAGGGTATCGGACCTTCGTATTTGTACTCTGGGAGAAGAAGAATCGTCACCTGGTTCAGTCATTTTCGTAAAGAAGTCAGGGGAGTCTGCGTGTAACTGGACCATCACCATGCTTCCGGATGTCTCTCCGTAATTACTCCTTTTGAAAAAAAAATATATGTTTGCATGTTTTCTTACTAAAACCCTTTTGTAGGAACTCACGTTCCCCTTTTATTAAAAAAAATCAATATATATGCAATTTTCATTTTTACGCATCCCTTCTTTTTCACATTTTTATTTTTCAGGATGAATATTAGTTCGGATTGTCTTGATAAAACCTATGTCTTTACTGGTAAAGAAGTTTTCGTCACAATGAAAGACAAGGTCGAAATCCCCTGCGAATTGGCCCGTTTACTGGAAAGTTCGGAAAAAAAGAAGGAAATAACCCCTCATCGAGAGGGATTGGAAGAAGTAAATTTGGGGGCAAATAATGAGAATCAGAGGCTAGTTAAGATCAGAACTACCATGGACACGACACAGAGAGGAAGACTGATCTCTCTTCTCAAGGACTACTCAGACGTATCCGCATGGTCATACGAGGATATGCCGGGTCTCGACCCTGGGATAGTTGAGCATGACATCGCCTTGGCCTTTTGCGATGTGGGGAATCGACATCATCGGCCAAATTCATCCAACAACCTCTAATGGCCATCGCTTCATCCTCGTAGCAATCAACTACTTCACTAAGTGGGTGGAAGCCGCCTCTTACTCCAACATCACTCAGAAGACAACCATGCGATTCATTGAGAAGACCATCATTTGCCGCCATGGGGTCCTGGAAATGATCATCACAGACAACGTCACTAATCTAAACGGATGAATGATCAACGGTCTTTGCCAACGTTGGAAGGTGAAACACCGAAACTCATCACCATCGTCCAAAAATGAATGGCGCAGTCGAGGCAGCAAACAAAAACTTGAAGAAGATCATCCAAAAAATGGTGCCCACTTACAAAGATTGGCATGACATGCTTCCTTTCGTACTACATGCTTACCGGATAAGAACTCGTACGTCCACAAGGGCAACTCCCTACTCATTAGTCTACGACATGGAAGCCGTAATTCCTCTTGAGGTAGAAATCCCCTCTCTCAGAATCCTGGCAGAATCAGAAGTAGAAGAATCGGACTGGGCAAGAGTGAGGTACGAGCAGTTAAACCTCCTTCCCGAGAAGTGCTTGGCCGCTATCTTCCATGCGCAATTGTATCAGCAAAGGATGGCCAACGCTTATAACAATAAAGTGTGACCTCGCAAGTTCAAAACTGGGGATTTAGTGTTGAAGAAGATTCTCCCTCATCATGAGGCTAGTCAAGGAAAGTGGGCCCCAAAGTACGAGAGCCTGTACTTAGTTAAAAGTGCATTCTCGGGGGGTGCCCTAATGCTAACCAACATGGATGGAGATGATCTACCAAGACCGGTAAATGCCGATGCCATCAAGATATACTTCGTCTGAAGTGTCGCGAACCATGCATCTTGTCAAATCAAAGACATAGGGTTTTATCATGACAATATCGCTCAAATGTTTATCCTGAAATTAATAAAATGAGTTTTTTCAAGAGATGCTTGTTGTTTTAAAAACTTTTCTATCCTTTTTCTTAAACTTGTGAGATGACAAAAGGAGGCATGGCATCGATGGCTCCCAAGGAGTAATTCAAGACGTAAGACACGACACTTAGACTAACGCCCACTAATCAATCATAAAGTTTTGCAGGAATGTAATGTCTCACACCTCATCTTACCATCGCGATAGGACCAGGGAGTTCCCCTCGTAGCAGCTCTTGAATTGCCGCAGCAGGCCGTCTTCAAGAGCGAATCAGGAAAGATTTTAAAAACCAATCCCCATCTAAATTAAAAAATTCTTTTTCCTCGCAGTACTACCAGCACAGCCTGCAACCAGTCTCAAAGGACCGGACGCATCAAAAGGGGGTTCACCCCGCGGAGCTATCATCCGATCATCGGGAGGATTGTCTGAGCCTGTAACACTATTCAAGAACGTAAAGACTGTCCACCGTCAGAATTTTGCGGCAATACTATTATCCAGTTTGAGCAAGGACTGAATGCTAAACCAAAGTCACAAAGCCCATCCCATGTCGGCCAAGCCGTCGGAATGCTAGTGACATAGGCTCCCATCTCCATTCGCCTATTACGGAGGAGTTCACCATCAAAGACGTCACGGTCGTCAAGCGCCCTTTGCATGCAGGACTCCTGGAGAAGAAGCACGACGAAAAGCTATCCTCCCTGGACCACAATCAATATACTTAATGCGGTATTGTTCAAGAAGTTTCTCAACGTCCGCACCATGATCGACACGATGAAGATCAATCCTTTAATTTGCGGGCCATTAACGGCTGACTGACGGTGACTGCATTCACTTGTTTTATCCACAATCCCTTGCTGTAAAAAGTGTCAGAACTCCTCTTTGAAGAGGGACAGCCGAACCCCAAGTATCACCCGCGCCGAGACAGGAATTGCGGCAAAGCATCCAATAACAAAGCCATCATCAACCAACATCCGATGCAAGTCACACCGTAGTGACCCACGGATGGCCCCCCCAAAAGGAAGAGCTTAAAACTTATCAATCGCATTACTTTTGCTAAAAATCGTCTTTCATTTACTCCTCATTCTTCTCGCCTTATCTTTTTCAGGAACTGGGTCGACCCCCATTGTTGCCTGCATAAGAATGGTAAGCAGACGCCCTCGCAGCCCCGCTGCCCATTTCGGGGACAGAGGATTTTTCCCTTATCCCAGAGCAATCACGAAGCAAATCAGTGAAGGTCCAGCAAAGGCCAGTAAGCAAATGAACAAAATGCGGATCTCGTCCTCACTCCGACCTGGATCGGTGGTTCCCGTAAAGTAGCTGAAAAAGAAACCAATCAAAGCATCTAAGAAAGGCGTTCCTGAACTGGGACCACACCGTAGGCACCCTCAAAAAGTCGGGCTAAGGAAAGGGAGAATCCCTAAACTTATGTCATTTGTGTTTTCAAATCGGTTTTTCTTTTCTACTCCGTTGTCCTCTCTTCATTTCATAGGGACTTGAATCATCCCATTGTCATCCGCGTAAAGCTTGTGGAAGACGCCCTCGCAGCCCCGTTGCACATTTCAGGGGAGTCCTTCTTTCTTCCCCCTTCATTAAAATTTATTTTTGTTCATGCTCCCCTTTTTAGTTTAAATTTGCGTACAGTCGTCTGGCCCACTGGGGCAACCCTTTAGGTTCTCGTTGGACTCTTGCAAATAGGTCGTCCCCCGCGTCCTAGCTTTAAACTATCAAATCAATCAAAAAATCCCTTTTTAGCCCGGCTAAAACAAAAATCCACACTACTCTCATATCATATTCATGCATTTCATAGGTCGGGGATATTCAATCCCTCTGTTAAATAAGGCATCCATCAAAATTACATGTCATACATGATCTTACTTGTTTGCACTTATATCCACGATTTGCTTAGACGTAAGCAGTCACATACAAATCCCGACAAGCATTATCGAGCCATCGCGCCTTATCCTTCATGAGTGTAAGTGCCTGACTAGGTACTAATTGAATTCGCATAATATCCAGGGTACATGTGCAATTAGACATGGGATAGCAATAAAATGATGTGGGTGTTTTACGACCTTCTATATTTTTTCGTTTCTTCCCCCTTTCCACCACATATGCCATCACTCCTAAAAAACCTTCACTATCACTCATACCCCGGGAGCCAAGGAGCAGTTTCAGCTAAGATTGTTAGCCGGAAGTAAAAAGCACGCCAAGTTCAAGTTCACGACGAAGGAGACGAAAAAGGTCACCGAAAGATCGCTAAGAACTATCACCGAAGAAAGACCAAAAACCCAAAGATGAAGGTTGAGGCCTTAAGCCAAAATGAAAAGAGATCAAGACAAAGGTTGCGCTTGCTCTGCTTTGATGCATTTCAAATCAAAAAGAAAAAAAAAAAAAGAAAAAAAAAAGGAAAAAAAAGAAGAAAAAAGAAAGAAGAGAAAAAGAAAAGGAAAAAGAAAAAGAAAAAAAAGAAAAAAAAGAGAAAAAAAGAGGGGAAAAAAGGAAAAAAGAAAAGAGAGAAATGCTCAGAGACATTCAAAGAATACAAACAATCAAAAATCCGAAGCAAGCACCGCCCGGGGACATCTATACTCAAGAAATCTCGAGGAAAGCATCCCCTAGTGAGAACTCGAGAAGAAAAGGGCCCAAGGCCAACTCAAGTAGTAAATCGCGAAAAGAACAGTGACAACACTCCCTAGTGAAGACTCGAGAAGAAAAAGGGCCCAGAGCCAACTCAAGGAATCTCGAAGGAAACATTCTCCAGTAAAGACTCGAGAAAAGGGCCCCTGGCCAACCGAAAAATGACATTCCCAGCAAGGATCCAAGAGCTCATGCACTCTGTCAAGAAAGCATCCCCAGCAAAAAATGAAAGAACTCACGCACATTGCCCTCATCAGGGCCAATCGACAAACGTCACTCATCAAAAACCTTCAAACTCATCAGAAAAGCACATCTTTACCAAAACAAGCTTCTTTCCGGACATTTCATGTCCTTTCATTATTTTCTGTGAAAGTCCCATCGATTATTAGAATGCCCATGCATGTGCATCTTCATTTGAAGTCTATTCACTCGGATTGACATTGCGAATTGAAAATTATATATCATGTTAGTTGCATCTTTATGAGCGTAAAACACTTAACCTTATTTTAGAGCGTGAGTGCAAATACTAATATCAGGTGAGGATTGCTTACGGCTGTAAATTGTGGGAAAGTCTTGTCCTTGGGGTCGTTACCTCCTGAACAGGATGTAGATGCATTCTAGGTTCGTATCAAGGCCGCTGGTAACAAAAGGCATTTCTCACCTCCTAGAGTGATCATTTGCATTTTTCTCCTCCTAGAGTGACATCATACGTTCCCTCCTCCCAGAGTGATAGCATTTACGTTTCGTCCTCCTAAAGTGACGATTGGTTTATTTCTACACCTCGCGTCTTCTCCTATGGGATTAACGTCATTTAAATTTCCGCATTTTATATTTCCTCCTCCTAGAGTGACAGCTTTATATTTCCTCCTCCCAGAGTGACAGCATCAGCATTTTTCTCCTCCTAGAGTGACATCATATGCATTTCCTCCCCCCAAAGTGACCTTAGTTTAATTTCCGCATTTCACGTCTTCTCTTACGGGATTGACGTTGTTTACGTTTCTGTATTGCATTTCCTCCTCCCAGAGTGACAGCATCGTGCATTTTTCTCCTCCCAGAGTGACATCATTTACATAATTTTACATTTCTGCATAATTATTATCACCTCCTAGAGTGACAACACGTATTTCCTCCTCCTAGAGTGACGTCATGCATTCTCTTCCTCCTAGAGTGACATCATTTGCATTCTCCTCCTCCCAGAGAGACATCATTAGGACAAATCATTCGTATTTCTGCGGATCGCGCATTATCCTCCCGAAGCAACGTCCATTACATGTCAAACGCCTACCCACCTCAGTGGGGCCGTCATTTACATTTTCGTAAAACTACCTTCCATTCCTGTCAATGTAATTGTCATTTCCATTTTCTACAATTCATGTTTCCCTTAATATCCGCGTAGATCTAGACTTATACCTTCGCAGGACATCTAATAAAAAACATACCTCCTCCCAGAGTGACATCAACAGATTCCCTCCTCCTAGAGTGACATCATTAATTTCCTCATCACCGAATAACATCATTTTCATTTTCCTCCTCCCAGAGTGACATCAGCAATATCTCCTCCCAGAGTGACATCTACAACAATATCTCCTCCTAGAGTGACATCAACAATATCTCCTCCCAGAGTGACATCTACAACAATATCTCCTCCTAGAGTAACATCTACGACGATATCTCCTCACAGAGTGACATCGACGAACCTACCTCCTCCCAGAGTGACAGCAACAATCTATCTCCTCCCAGAGTGACATCCACAAACTTACCTCCTCCTAGAGTGACATCTACGACAATATCTCCTCCTAGAGTGACATCTACAACTTACCTCCTCCTAGAGTGACAGCAACGAACTTACCTCCTCCTAGAGTGACATCATCACGGTGAGATTGAGGTAAGACCTGCTGTGTCACCAAAATTCGGATATGTAGGGGCAACCGTCTTTACTGCTTATCAAATACTTCGATAAGACAGTAAAGAGGGGGAAACTGTTGATACCCGAATTTTGACGCCATTTTTAATTAAATTTAGCATTTCCGTCATTTTACTTAACTTATTGTCATTTCTAATTAATTTACTGTCGTTAGTATTTTTAAATTCTCATCGCATTTTTATCATCCTCAGCGTTCAAGATCGCACTTTTAATTTTTCGTCACGTATTTTCATTATTATTATCATTATTATTTTTAGCCTAAAAAATCACATTTTTAATTATCCGTTAGTCATTTGCTAGTTATTTCTTCGTTTTAGGTCATTGCATGAAATTTAGGATTTTTAGTATTTTATCATTTTTTTTTTATTATTATTATTTTTGTTCGAGCTTTTATTGGACCCGAGTAAGTTCGCTCGGACAATAACTCGAACGCGAAATATTTTCCATCAACTAGTACCTACTCTTTTTTTCATTCATGCTGACTGACAGCGTTTCGTGTAATTTTTGTCATAACGTCATTTATTTTTCGTTCGAACATTTCATGTTTCCGAACGAGAAAATAAACACGTTAAACGAAAAATTCTCGTCATTCCATGTAAACGGTTAAACTCACCTTATTTTTCTCTACGCGCTGGCACTTTCCGCTCGAAAATTCAGAACGTTTGTTCGCGAAAATGGCTCGAGGCCATTTAAATAGGATTAAAAGGGCATTTGATTATCATCGTTGATCAACGATTGACAATTAAATGTGCATAGTGCACATGAACAACGTGGAAGCGACGAGGCAGCGGAGCAAGCCACCGAGCTGCTTGCTCCCGTCGCTTCCTGTCCCTTCAAGCCGTCCCCTCAGCCCTAGCTCTGCCACCTTGCAGCCTAGCTCCGCCAGTACGACCGCCCTCCCTCTGCGCGCGCCGCCGCGCCCTTCCTCCACGCGATCGCATGCCTATAAAAGGTCACTGTCATTCAATGTTTAACACACGAATTCACCCCCTAGCATCTTGCTTCTTCTCCCTCTTGATCGATAGCTCATGTAGAGCATCGGTTGCCAAAGTTCAAGCTTTTCAGTAAGCATTTTTTCAAGCTTTTTTCCTTCGTTTTCATTAATTATTTAAATGCGTTTTTGTTCAAATAAATTGCTTGTTTTTATGCCAATAATTCATATGCATGCTGTAGATTAAATACATGCTTTTAATTTGCTAAATCGTTAGATAAATCGTGCAAATTAATTAGTTTTCGATAATTACCATTTTCGTCATTTTTTCAAAATTAAATTCGGTACGGTTTAAACCGAGAGTCGAGGTTCGTATGGTCGGGAAGCCGTCGAGGAGACGAGCATCTTGGTACGAGGGTTTTTTGTTTCGGCCATGGGTGGCTGGAGCTTGGCCGCCGGCAGTGGCGCCTACGACCAAAGCTAGAAGATGATAAATAGTGCCATAATGGGGTTGGCCCACGCGGAAGAAGGAAGAAAGGTGATGGGCTTGGCCCATCAGCATTCTTTTTATTTTCCTAGGCCAGGAACTATTCCTGGCCCATTTCTTTGATTTTTCAAATTGGGCCCAACCCATTTTCATTTTTCCGGGATCTCGGATCGCATTTTCGTAAAAATATTCGTATGTTTCGTATGACTATTTTTTTGTACTGTCACTTTAATTTTCTATACCTATCAACTGTTTAAATTCCTCCCACTTTAATTTTTCACAATTTACTTTCTGCAATTTAAATTCAATCATTTAATTTACCGCCTTTATGGTCGGTCCCATTTTTAATTCTCGCAAATATCAACTGTTTAATTTTCTACAATATCACCTGTTTAATTTTCTGCAATATCAACTATTTAATTTTCTGCAAATCATCAATTGTTTAATTTTCTGCAAATCATCAACTGTTTTATTTTCTGCAAATCATTATTTAATTTTCTGCAAATCGTCAACTGCTTAATTTCTGCAAATATCAAATCTTTGATTTTTTGTCAAATCATCACTTAAATTTTTCGTCAAATCATCATTTAAATTTTCGCACTTATCAAATCATCATTTAAATTTTTCGCATTTATCAAGTGTCATCATATAAATTTCTCGCATGCACTATCATCATTTAAATTTTCCTACACTTATCAAATCATCATTTAAATTTTAGTATATGTCAAATCACCATTTTTCTTCGTACTCGTCAAACCATTGTTTAATATCAACTACTAATTTAAATTCTCGTATTCATTAAACTGCTTATTTATTTTTCGAGCTATCACTAACACTCTCACTTTGTAGGTTTAAAATTCAAGCTTCGCTCGAAAGTACGCCTTTCGTTCCCTTTTATTTATTCAATGCTTTTCCGTAAATATTAATTGTACGCATGATATATAGAATTGCTAGAATTAAAATCAAGCCACATGAACAACTTGTTTAAGGACTTGCTTATAATGTCGTGTTCGTTTGATTTTAAATTCTTCTTATATTGACTGCATGTACTTGGTGGCTTCGATCCCACATCAGTTTTATCACTTCAAAAACCTCTCATTTAAATTTGTACTCTGTTAAGCTATCCATGATAGAATCATGTAGTAATTAATTTAATCATGCATAAGTCTGATGATGAAATAGAGGGCGCTTATTCGTTCTTATGAAAAATTCAGTCCCATCACGCTACGGTAAGGAATAATTGATCAGTCTTGAAAACGGTAACCCCGTCCGAAAAGATTTTTAAAACGGTAACCCCGTCCAACGATTAATTATTCCTGAACGGTCCCGATCATGGAAAAGACCAAAGTGACGATTCCTCTGAGGATCCCCTTTCAAAATGCATTTTATCAAACACCTTTTAAACACCTCTCTTATCAACCGGTAACCATTTTCGGATGTGACTTGGGTGCCTAACACCTTCCCGAGACCATAATACGACCCCGAACCTTTGTGAGGGGTTCAGACCCCTTTTTTGTGCTTTTAGTTTTTTATTTATTTTGTTTTTTATGCCATGACGATTAGGTTCCCTAAACCTAGAGACAAAATTAGGGTGGCGACTTCATTGCATGTTGCAAGGCGTCCTTTTACGCCGAGCATCGTAAGGTCTCAGATTCGTTGTATACTCACGAATAAAACATATTTTGTTTAATTTTTGAGGCGCGACAACAATCATCATGATTTATGTATAAGAAATAAAGTAACGGTCACCTAAAATATCTTTATGTATAAACCCTTATGTTACATAAAGATTTATATTTAACACTTGTCACACCCCCTTTTTAGAATTTTCTATGCGACGCGGGTTTAGGACGAGATGTGAGACGAAATCAGACTCATCTCACATAATGCAATGAAGTCGCCACCCTATTTTGTTTCTAGGTCTAGGGAACATAATGTCATGGCATAAAAAATAAAAAAGCTAAGGTAAAATGGGTCTAAACCCGAGAATAGTGGTTCAGGGTCGTATTATGGACTCGGGAAGGTGTTAGGCACCCGAGTCTCATCCTAAAAAGGTTACCGGATAAAGAGGTGTTTAAAAATGTTTGTAAAAAATTCTAATTTATGTGATCATACCCAATGAATTAATAAAATTCTAACAATTTTAAATATTGATGTATAAAATGCATATGTGCGAAAAAAGCGTGGAATAAATAAAAGGGCGAGAAACGTTTACTTGATGACGGGTACGAGTTGTTTTACCCTTTTTTTATCGGGGTTATTGGCACGAGGAGAGGATAGACATGTAAATACTCGACAATTCTTTTGTATGCGAGGGAGAACGATTGATTTAAACACGCATGAACAGAATAATTATCTAAGCATGAATAGCGGGCGAAAATAAACAAGCATACAAGCATATAAAAAGTAAATAAACAGTACATGTGCGAAAAATAAATGAACAGTACAAGTGCACGATGGCACGAAAAAATGACGGGCCTAAAAATTGGGATCGACCCACTAGGCTAAGAGTGGGCCCACAACTGGGTCAAGCCCAACTCAACTTGGGCTGAGACAACCCAGCTTGTTTCCCGCGTGGGCCAAGCGGCCCATTCTTCCCTTCCTAGACGCGTGCTGTGTTTTTTGAACTTCTTCTCTGTATGGGCCCGTGCGGCCCAAACCCAAGCATTTGAAAACAGGGAGCCGCTGCTCCCTGTTTATCATCCCTCTCCTCTCTTCGTCGACGCTCCTGCCGGCGACGAGGGTCCGGCCAACCACCATGAAAATAAATAAAATTTACAGAAAAATAACCCTTATAGTAACAACAATTCAACTAAACAATTACAGCAAGTTAATTTAAACAACAAAATTTGAAATTTGCTCGAATTAATCAACAATTGGACGCGACGAAGCAGTGCGATTAATCTAGGAATTAAATAAAGTTGATTTAAAAGCTAAGAAAGCAATTAGCTTCTTAAAAACACAAACAAATATTTTTTTGAAAAGTTGGCAGAGAAAGAGCTTTTAAAACGAAAGTTTTGAAAAGCTAGAGAGAGAGAGCTTCAACCTTTGTTGAGCAAAATTCTAGTGAGAGCTTTAGAGAGTGTTTTTGTGTTTGTGTATTGGTAAGGTGAAATGCTTGAGATTGCTTGGTATTTATATGCAACTTGAGTCGGTGGAGGAGAGGATGAGGGTGGCATGACGTCGGAGCAATGACGATGGAGCGATGATGAGTGATGAGGGATGGGTCGCATTAAATGCGGTGAGGGGAGAAGGTGCTTGGAGTGCAAGGATGGAGATTGCAGGTGAGGGAGAAGGTGAGGCATTAAATGAAACTTGGAGACCCAAGGGTAGAAGGAGATGGCCATTGGATGTGTTTAAAAATGGGTCAAAGGATGATCAACTGTTAAGATGAAGAGTTGACTCTCCCTTTTGATTATTAGGTTCGAGCCGATGGTACGAGCAATCTCGCCTGCAAATGAATAAAAACTCAAACTGAAAATGCTAGAACTTAGAATAAAATAAACTATGATAATTAGCGTCCAGTGAGCGACGAAAAGTTCGCTACATAGTTCAATAAAAATTCGCATGTAAGCGATAAAAGTTCGAATGTAAAAAATGCAAAGATAAAATATTGAGCGAAATGCAACGAAATGGCACAAGTTAAAATAATAATAAAAATAAGTGGCTAATGAGCGAAAAATGTTCGACCCTTGGTTTCGAGAATTTTACTGGGAACCGATACGAGTTCGAACGGGAAAAGCAATAAAATTGTGAAAACACTATGGAATAAAATTTAAATAAGCGTAAAAATAAATAACAGATTGAAGAAAATAAATAGATGTATGATTTTAGAAAATTGACGTTTAAGAAATGTGGAAAACGCTTTGACGAAAATTTTAAAATCAAAAATCGGGTAGCAACAACACTATAATTACACACACAAAAAGACGAAAAATAACAAGTACTTTTGACCCCAACTTTTACTCTTTTTTCACCAAACTATTACTTCCTTCGGTCTTGATTAATGGACGTGTGGAAACAGTGACTGATTGAATGCATTTTATGATTATTTTTACTATTTATTTTCATGTAACTAATTTAGATAGTGATACCATTGATTAGACTCAAGTAGGGCTGTCAATGGGACCTGGGACCTGGGACCCGAGACCCGGTCCCGGACCCAAAAATTCAGGCCGGCCCGTTTTGGGTCGGGACCGGGTCTGGTCCCGACCAGAGAATTTCCGGGTCCTCGGGACCGGGACCGGGTCTAGCCGGGTCTGTCCCGAGACCCGGATTTTTTTTTTACAATACCTAAAAAAAACCTAATTTTGAAGTCGTTGTTCTTTTCACTTCAGCAACCGCATTTGTTGTTCTTCTTCTTCTTCACACCACCACAGTCCACTGCTCTAACCTCCTCGACCTCGTTTTAAGAGCCGCAATCAAAGCTCCAAACGAAACATGGAATTCAATTTCTTCGTCATCTTCTTCATCATTTAGTCATCATGACCATCAGTTCCTCTTCTTCTCCTCAAAGGCGAATAAATCAGGTCCCAAGAAGGACGCCAACACTAATAATACCAATTTCAAGAAAGGAAAAAACAAGAAAGGTGCAGATCAAACCTCTTCAGCAAACGCAGTAAGCGATTTCAGTGCGCAGGCGGATGATGCAGTCATGCGAGCTCGACAACGGGCTGAGGATGAAAAGAACTCTTCAAGTAACATGGGTCCTAATGGGCTCCCTCTCTTTACCTCCGCTGCTTCACTAGCTAAGCTCACACGCAACGACGCATGTTCCTACTTCAATTTCAGGTTCGTCTCTAGCATTTTTTTGTGTAAAAATCAAATGGGTGGTTGCTGATTTTTCCTATTTACTTGGTGTCTATAGTCAAGAAGATCTGAAACGGGTGTTTCCAGAGGGGTTGCCGATTGGGATGGTGAAGGAATTTGAAGATTCAATGAGAAAGGCTTTATTGGTTCGACAGAGCTTTCGTCATAATGATAAAGAAAAAAGCAAAAAAAGGAAAAGAAAACTGAAAAAGAAATATATTTAACAAAAAAAAATTGAAAAAATAAATAAATAAATAAGTCGGGTCCGGGTCTGGTCCCGGACCGGTACAAATTAGGCAGGCCGGGACCAGAAATTGGTCCCATTTTTTGTCGGGACCGAGTCTGGTTGGGTCCGGGCCGAGTCCGGCCCGTAGACCCGTATTAACAGCCCTAGACTCAAGTTTCCCTACATTTTGTAGAAAACTACTTAGGAGCAACAAGTGATGGAGAACCATCAGAAAAGAACAATTCAGGACAAAGTTGTACTCAAAAATTCTCTTCACCAAATTCTTGACCAAGAAGAATCCTCTTGGCTATATCGAGACAGAGAGTCCCAGCAGTTTGCATCACTTAAGACATAAATTTTTGGAGCACTTGCTTTGGATTAGCTGGATTGACTCACGGGTTGGATAAAGTCTCAACCTTATTATGGCCTCATCTATTAGGAGATCTTATCAAAGAGAGATTAAGATACAATTTCAGAATTAATTTAGGATTTATTTTTATTTCTTTTCTTAGAAATAATGACGGGAGAAAACAATATAAATCTCTCTAGGGTTTTGCAGGGAGGACCTATCCCTTCTCTCTCGTTTTTAGTTATGTTTGGTTTTGAACTTTTTTTTCTCCCATAGCCTTCTTCCAAGAAACGAGAAATTTCTTTTCACGCAATCAAATATTTTATTCCCTTCAATTATGAGCATGTCTAGCTAAATCTCATCTTTCCTAGTAGAAGCATTAAAACATGATTTTGATTTTGCATGAGATCTAATCGTTCTTAATTAATTTTTATATCTGCAATTAGTTGATCTCCAATTTAATTGTAGGACATTTCTTTTTTATTTTAGATTTGGACAATCTAGAGTTAATTTGATTTTAGCAAATGTCATTCTTTTTGGCTATGATAACCTGTTATTGGACCACTATTGCTACCCGATTTTTTACGCATTTTAGCATTTTTTTCGTTCATCGCATTATTAGCCTATTTAAATCAAATATCTATCGATTTTCAATCTTTGGCTATTTATTTTAATATTTCACCTCATTTCGTGTCATTTTAGTTTTTTGTATTTTTTACTGTCTTTTCGCTCGAACTTCTATTGGTCCCGAGCAAGATTCCTCGGACCATAGATCGAACGCTTTCTTTCTTTAATTGAAAATTATCTACTATTATTTTATTTCGCGTCATCTCATTTTGTTTTGTTCAATTTACTTCGCTATAGCATTTATTTTTCGTTCGAACTTTTAACGGTTCCGAGCGAGTAAACTCGGACCTTAAACTGAACTTTTTCTTTATTTGCTGTCTACTATTTATCTTGTCATATATTCTAGTATTTTTTTAGTTTGGGATTTTATTCATTTCGAATGAGTTTGCTCGTACCGTTTGCTCGAACCGAATAATTGAACTTTGCAGGCCCTTCATCATCCACCGTTGATCTGTTGACCAAGAAAAGTCAACCAAGACCATGCATCATTTCTCCTTCGTGGTTCTTGGCACAACTGATTCCAAAATATCCCTACCACAATCCCTCGTCAACGTTAATCATCATCACAAACCTCCCATCAAGAAGCTTCCATTAATCCTCAGCCACACACCCCAAACTTGCCCCTCACTCCGGCCATTACTCACGCCCATCGCCCACGCGCGCTTGCTCACCACACAATCATCGAGCATCCTCTTATAAATACCCCTCAATCTCCAAACGAGAAAAGGGGGACCAATTCATGCTCTAGTCCCTCCTTTTTATGCATGCTCTCTCCCTCTACCGCTTTCAATTTATTTGCTTGCCTCTTAATTAATTAACTACCTCGGTTTCAATTAATTAAATTGCTACTGTTTTAATTTTAATTAATTGTTATTATTATTTTAATCCATTGCTGCCACTGTTTTAATTTAATTTCTCTGTCTTGCTTCGTTGAATTGTTTGCTATTTCGGGTTAATTTCAATGCTTTGTTTTAATTTATTTCGTTTGCTTTTTTGCTTAAATTGGCCACTGTTTTGAGTTAATTAAGGTGTTGTTTTGGATTGATTTAATTGCTACTGATGTGAGGATCATATTGGTATTTTAGTCGCGTCATTTCGTCGTGGTTGGTTTCGTCCTTGGTCGCCGACAGTGGCGCCGGCAAACCAAGGAAGAAGACGATGCAGTGGGCTGGAGGGAAAGGTTGATGGGCTTGTTGTTTTAAATGAGGGAGTTGGTCATGGGTTTGGCTTGGGCCAAGCCCAAGTGGAAAGAAGAAAGCTGATGGGCTGCGCCTTGCGCAAGCCCAGCTGGAGAGAAGAAGGAAGCTGCTAGCCCACATGCTGGGCTGGTCTGCCTTGGGCCAGCAGGGGGCCTAGCTGGTGGGCCCATTTTTGGCCCAGTAGGCCGAGCCCAATTTTCGGCCCATCACATTTTTCGTATCAATTAATCATTTTTTCATAATATTTAATTAATCATTTTTCTTGCTTTTAATTAATTAATTAATTAATTTTTTTACTTGTTTTTTAATTGTTAATCATTTTATTTATTTGCTTCATATTAGTTTTACTCGTACTAATAATCTCACTTTGTAGGGGAAAAATCAAATACACGCTTGCAAGTACACTTTTCTCATCCCTTTTATTTATTCAAAGCTTTCCGCATATACATTGGTATGCATGACTATTTAGAATTGTAAGAAATTAAAATCAATTCACATGGATAACTTGTTTAAATCACTCGCTTTAAATGTCATGAATAATTTTTTTTTATTTCCGTTCGTATTAATACATGTGTTTTGGTGGCTTCGATCCCACACCTCGGTTTATTTTCCACATTCATTAAATCGGTACTTTGATAGTTATGCATGATAGAATCACCTAGTAATTAAAATTTAATCATGTATGTCCCAATGATGAAAGAGGGCGCCCGCTTTAGTAAAGATTAAACGGTTAATTCCGTTAAATAATTAGTCCCGACCCAACGAAAAATACTAAAACGGCGATTCCTCTAAGGGCCAATTACTTGTTTTTAAAATATTTTATTTAAACACCTTTTTTTTTACCGGTAACCTTTTTAGGATGAGACTCAGGTGCCTAACACCTTCCCGAGTTCATAATACGACTCCGAACCACCGTTCTCGGGTTTAGACCCTTTTTGCCTTAGCTTTTTATTTTTATACCATGACTTTAGGTTTCCCTAAACCTAAAAATAAATAGGGTGGCGACTTCATTGCATTATGCGAGACATCCTTTTATGCTCCGCATCCGTCCCGAATCAGCTCGCGTAAAATCGAAAAGGGGGTGCGACAACCAATTACGGGCCAAAACGATCGAAGTAGACAACTAGCTTTGATAAGTTAGTGAGAAAAATTAATTTCATTTAGACCTGATTGACAACCGATGATCCTAGGTCAAGAGTTGTCTTCCCCTAATAAACAATCAGTCAATTTAGTAAATCCCTTAACCAGCAAGGTGCTAGTTGATTAAGAATCATCTCTAAACGTACCTGAGATGGTTGAAAGGAATCTAAGCGTACCTGAGTCATATATATATATATATATATATATATATATATATATATATATATATAGCAACTCTATAGATTAAAGATAAATACATTTACATCGATGATTGCTACTCATGAATCATAGCTCGATTTAGCTTCTATTGGGATTGATTTTACTCTTGAACACACTTTCTGATTTAATTATTGTCTTTTTATTTACTTTTATTTTTATTTCTCAGTTTCAAACAAAAGCCCTCCAATTTCACCGAAGTGTTACCATTGGTCATTTCAAGCAATTTTCAAAATCAAATTCATTTTCCCCTCTGGACGAACATCTTGCTGCTATTTAAAATTAATTTTGTGCCTAATAGAAGTTCTAATTCTTTATTTATTATTTACGGAGTTGATGCCCATCAGTGACCATAGTTAAGATAATGATTGGTGACTTTATTTTATTATTTTATTATTTTTATTTTGGGTTAATGATATTAGTGGTTCTTGTAATCAAATTATTTTATGGATGTAGCCCTTATACTTTTTTTTCCAGTAAAACTCAAAATTTTGAATACTTCAAGAAAAAAGAATAATTGTAAAAAACAAAGGGGTTGTCGTCCAGGAAGGGGAAAAATTTCCCATTTTTCCAGAAAAATAGAAAAAGGAAAATGAAAAATGGAGATGGTGTTCATTTGATCATATTTTCTAATCTGGAAAAAGAAAATCAATTTTCCTTTTTCTAATATAGTTGCTTTTTTCCAAATAATAAAAAATTGAAAAAATATTAAAATTATTAAAAATAAAAATAAAAACTTAAACAAATTATTTAATGAGGATTTTTTCCTATATATGCCAAGATGGAATTTTTATTTTATAACTCTTTTACACTAAAAATATGAGGAAATATTTCCTACATAATTTGTTTTTTGATAAAAATAGATTATATAATGGTTTTTTTAATAATTTTAAACATTTTACATATATTTTATAATTTTAAAAAAAAACAACTATATCAGTTTTTTATAAAAGAAAATCTTTCAGAATTCTGAACTTTTCTGATTTTTGAGAAATTTTAAAATTTTTCTTGAATTTTAATTTTTATTTTCGAAATTATTTCTTCTTATTATTTTTTTTAAAAAAGAATTATTGATATGACATTTGACGTGGAGATCCATCTCATAAAAAAATAATAGAAAAAATACCACGCATGCATAGTTAATGACCATGTATGCACGTCATTAGGGTGGGCAAATTAATACGCAATAAGCATTAGAGGGATTATATCGGGTTTAAAAAAGTATAAGGACCAAATCAATAAGGTAATTCGAGTAAAAGACTACTAATATCTTTAATCCTTTCATTTTTACCCCCGATTTCTACTTTGAGTATCATCCAATAAAATTAAAATAAAACAAAACAAAAGGAAATTCGTGCGTTTTGGGTAAGGAATTTAGGCTATTTTGTAATTGCACAAGATATGTGCATTGGCCTTAACAAAATGATAAGTATTGGAGATCAAAGAATCGGTACTAAAATGACAAATAATCAAGACCCGAGATAGTAGTATTGTACCCCTAAACTCTTTATCTAGTTTTTTTTTTTTTTTGGAGTAAAACTCTTTATCTTGCTTCGTTATTCATATATTGTCCTCACTCACAGTTCATTTTTTCGTTAAATGTGGCTAATAGTTATGGAGACATTAATTTTATATGTCCATATTTTATTTTTATTTTTAATTAACCCCTACTTAAAAAATAAATGGATACACCTTTAATTTCAAGTTATTTGTAAACCTCGAGTAAAATATTACATACTATTAAAAAATATTTTAAATAAATACATGAACTCTTTAGAAATATTACATTAAGTAAATATTTGTATCACTCTTCTCCATAATTAAAATTCAAAATAAGATAGTTAGTATTGGAGACATTAAAACTTTACAGCCGGTATTTTTTACAGTGACGTAACAACACTTTAAATTAAATGACGCATCACTAATTAAACATTAGATCTACTTCCTTTGTCCTCCAAAAGATGACTCCCAGCTCACTTTCACGACAATTACAACATATTTGGTTACCCGTAGTGGATGACAAGGAATGAGAATGAAGATTCATTCCTTAGTATTCTAGTCGTTTGGTTGCAATGAATGGAGACAAGGAATGAAAATGGAACAAGAATGGGAATGGGGCGGGCTCAAAGCATAATTTTATGGCTAGACCTCCCTAGATATAACAAGAAATGAAATGAGAAGTAATACTACATATTTTTTCTTATTATGAATACTTTTTCTATTTTTTAAAATTACAATCTATGTTACTATACAAATATCACTTATTTACTACTTGTATTATCCTAACTTGAACCGTGATTTTCTTTTCTTTTCTTTTTAATAATTCAATTAGCCTTTCTTTTTTCAATAATTTAATTAGTCTTTCAAATAAAACGTTTGGTGATTCATTATAGCCTTCTTAATTTTTTTCCCCATGAACTTTCTTATTGATTTTTTTTCAATTTATAATTTAATTGTTTATATTTTATTAACATTTCATATGGAATTTAATATTTATATTTTATTTAATAAATTTATATATAAATTATCAAATAATATAATCAATGAATTTTATGTTTAAATATATTTAATAATGACTCCATGAAATTAAAAATAAAATAGAAATTTACACGTTCATTCTCATTTTTTTATCATTCATACTAAACAAAGATAATGAAAATCTAATTTTTTTATTCTCATTCCCGGTAGGATATCAAACACATTAAGGGGCATGCTCCTTCATTCTAATTCGGAAAAAAGGCGGAATTCACTCCTGCATTTGTATTTCAAGTCAGGATAGGCCATTATATTTGTAAGTGGGCTAAATAAACCACTACATTTGTTTACTCGGTCAAAATTAACTATTATTGTCTAAAATACCATATGCTCTGTTTGGTTTGTAAAAAACTACATAATACTTTACTAGCATGGACGTATGATATGAAAATTAATTTTTTAAAATATGACGTAGATTGTTGGAGTATTAGTGGCCATGTTGGACACCTTATTTAAGCAAGAAAATTAGAGGGAGTCAATGAATTTTCCACAAAATCTGCTTTTTAATTATTTTTATTATCAAAATCTCGCAGAAAACTCAAAACCCTATTGCTTCACAAATTTCTTTTTCATAGTTGAACTCCTTCACCTCCAAATCATATTTACGAAACAATTCGGAATTAAGATCCGTCCGGTACTTGGTGCTTCAAATTTCATCCTCTTATTTTCGTCGTCCGGTACGTATGCATCAGTTGACCAAAGAATCCTTTTTTGTGTTATAATTATATACATGAATGATTTTGTTTTTAGTAGAATTGAAGTGTAGCAAAGCCATGCCAACACTTTGATTAATTTTCCATTCCTGGGTGATAACGGGAAGAAAGCAAACTTGGAATTAATTGCTGCATGCTTTTGAGCAGTAGACAAAAATAATTGAATCAAAAAAATCTGACATGAATTCATATTGTCTTCGTGTGTGCTTGTGATCGTGTTTGTTGATATCAACATGTATCTTCTGAGTAGTGATTTATTTTTTGTTTTGTTTGATTATAGGAAAACCATGGCAAAGAATCGGGTACCTAGGATAATATTCCACCACAGTGGAATGTTTACAAGCGGATCTAAAAGGTACGAGGGTGGGTGCACAATTTTTTGGGACATAAATGATTTGGACGAATTATGTTATTTTGACATGTTAAGAGAGTGTCAGTGCAAGAGTTTAAAAAACGTGGTCAATCTGTACATTAAAATTCCTAGAAAGTCAAATAAATATAGAGTGCTACTGTGAACTTCAGCCTCAAGTATTTCAGTTTAAAGTATCTCATGCAGAGGATACTTTAGACTGAAATACTTGAGGCTGAAGTTCTTGGTGGTGAAGGTCCTTCTGTTGCAAGTACTTTTGGCTTTACTTGTAGGGAAAGATAGAGGCAAACTTATCCTCTCCTAGAATAACAAACTTATCTTCTCCTGGGACAAGATATTGCAGATAAGGATCATCTGGATTATCACCAAGGTTGAGATAAACACGTGTCGGGCTTTCATCGATGTTATCCAATCCTTCAGCAGTAGGAGATGACGTGGAAATTGTTGTTGTATCTTTTCGTTGAGCTGGTGATGATGTGGATTTGAGACGCTTGGTATGATAGTACTATTTGAAATCTTCTTGATACATTCTTACGTATTCAGGTGGGATGAATTTCCATGGAGCAAACTCTTCCATTGTTGGCCATATTTCTTTTGAAATCTTGCGATTGAGTTCATTGATGCATTTCTGATAGAAGCGCATGTCTTTTTCTTAAAAATCTCATGTATAGACAAACTCATAATCCCTGGCTGCATAGAGAGTGACTTGAGGAAAAAGAACTAGGTTTTTTTTTAGTTTGGTCATGCCTCTGGTACTAGGAATGTACAAGCACCAGGAACTTTTTTGTTACAAGTTCCAGCAATGTAAGTACTGTGTTTGAGTTCCTGCTTGTACTCATTTATACACTTTAAGCATGTGTTTGAGTTTCTTTCTTTTTTTCTTTTTGTGTATGTAGGTTGCAACCTCAATTACTGATCATGGGTTTAAGCCATGAGGACTTAGATGGAATGGCATCAGACTTTTGAGTCTCAACCAACTACAACACCAATAGTTGGATAGACAAAATCAGTTGAGCAGTCAAGCTTCAAATGTAGGTTTTGGGCCATCCACTCAAGGAAGCCAAAACAAATGAACAACAAATTGATTTTGGAACAAATTGATTTTGGCTATCCAGACTGTTAATCTTTCAGGAAGAAATACAAAAAGTTTCCAACATGAAATGGATTAATCTTATTGTCCAGATAAATCTATTTTCGGTTTTTTTATGCTTGTATGAACATCTTTAGGTTGGTAATTGTCTTGGATAGATACGAGAGTTCATGTTTACTTTAAAAACATAGCATAAAAATTTGGTTTGTGTTTATTTTCAAAAATTGAGGATCCGACATCTTTATGTGTATGCTGTAATGGTATTTTCATTTTAGATTTATGTAATATTATTGTATTGGATTGGTTTAAATTTTTATTGTTCCGATGGAGAATGCAATGTTATTTTCTATTGTACTGACCAAGCTGGTCAAAACTAATACTTCAATAATTCACGTCATATTTTAAAAAATTAATTTCCATATCATGCGTCCATGTCAGTAAGGTATTATGTAGGTTTTTACAAACCAAATAGAGCACATGGTATTTTAGGTAAAAATGGTTAATTTTGACCGAGTAAATAAATATAGTGACCTATCCTGACTTGAGGTACAAATGCAGTGGTGAATTCGGCCATTTTCCCTTCTAATTCCCACTCATTTCCATTCCCTACCTCCATTCTCATTCCTTATGCTCTATCACGGTTAACCAAATATACCGGTAAAGTAATAATTAATTATTATTTTTGATGTGTTTTTAGCCAATTGCTCTCAATCGTTTTATTAGCCGCACTCAATTAATACTAATTTTAATTAGTTAATACATTGAAAATGATAAAAAGTAATATATTTTTTTAAGAATAAAAAAAAATGATCATAACGTTATTTTTTTAGATCCGAGGTAATATTAAGTAGTATAAATTTTATAATTATAAAATTATTAATTAATATTATAACTTAAATAATGAGATCATAATCACATTATTTTAGAATTTGAGCACCCAATCCTTATTTATCGTCTGTATTTGTAATTTTGTACAACTTTATGATACATGTTCAAATTTTAAAATACTGAGAGAACGAAGCATGAATTTCATTGAGACACTCAAAATCTGGATCATACTTGAGGAAATTCAGTGGACGCGATTACGTGAGAATGCTCAAATCGTCGCCATCCAAAACAACAAAGAGAGAGAAAGAGGAGAATCCTCAATAGAACTGGTAAAGAGCTACTACTAGATATTTTCCGCTCCCTTCCTTCAACCTCCAGTTTCTCCTCACCTCATCTGGTTAGTTAGTGGCAATGGCAACCTTAAGCTACTTCTCAGTGACCTCAGTAGCATCGCCCATCTCTCCAGACTCTCCTAGCCCAACCCCAACCCAAAACCCCAGCCTAAGGCCCACAAAAGTGGTGCTGCCCAATAAGAAGCCCCAGAAATGGTCCACCGGCGTCGCACCAGGTGACTACGGCGGTCCTCCCACCACCACCAAGCTGCGTAAGTACTGGGGCGGCGATGATGAAGACCCTATAACCTCCGATGAGTTCATTTGGAACAAAGACTTCATGGGTCGAATGAAAAAATTCGTGGAGGACCCTTCTCAGTCCGCTCCTGCTCCTCCCGCCAAGGTTTTTTGCTTGCCAAATGCTTCCTTTGTTATGAATATATTTTGTAGCTAGATCATTGACTCATTCTTCAATTTGACGGTGTAAACAGGAAGAATCTTCTGGCTTTCTGAGTTTAAATAGAGTCATGAGTCTTGACAGGTTTTTCCTACTTGCCCTCAATGCTCAATTCAATTTGGTTCTTCTCTTTTTCGGGCCAGAATTTGCCTAATCTTGTTTGTATCATGTTTCTCTGTGTGTTTGTAGTCTTGAAGTAGATTTAAGTAAAGAGCTTACGCAACCTTCAAAGGCCATGCGCCAAATTTCACTTCAGGTTCCGAGTCCGGCCAAGGTAAGATTGGTTTTGCAGTACTGATTAGATGCTATCCATTTTAGGGAAGTTTTTCTTAACTGTCCCTTTTCTGTTCTCTTAGGGCCGTAGTACTACAACCTCACCAAGATGGAAGTTGGTGCCAACACGCCACGAACAGGAGAAGTGGGATAGAGCAACTAGGGCTGCAACTGGAGGCAGTGTAAGTTACCTCGATACCATTTTCATGTTCTAAGTTTTTTCACTGTTCTCTTGTTAGCATTTTCCTTTACCTCTGATTATAAACTAAATTTTATATTGCGAGCGAGATTATTTTTAATCTTGAGAACTGCTTAACATCTGGCTCATAGGACGTGATGTTTCGGGAGGCAAGGAAGCCCCGAGGAGATCCAGAGGTCTTAGCTGCTGAATCAAGGGAGCTATATTATAAGGTGTGCCTTAGTAGTTACTTGCTTAATATGTTTTGTTATTGGTCATGTTATGGGTGCTTCATCATGTCAACCATTTTCCACCAAATGAGTTCTCTCCCTCTCTGCAGTTGAAGAATAGGCTGCAAATTCTCACGCTGGGTATAGGCGGTGTGGGTCTTGTCTCCGCTTATGTCTCTTATTCCCCTGAAATTGCAGCAAGGTAAAAATATGTTCCCAGAGATTTTAACTTTTACGTGCATTATGTTGGTTTCAAAAAGAGTTAAACTTAAATATTTTGCATTTCTATTTCATTTCCCTATGCTCATTGGTGTGTTAAATGTTATGTGATAACTTAATAGCTTGCTATAACCTATAAATAAATCATATAAATCTGCATTCATGGCTGGATTTTGTTGCTATAGGTGCTGCTCGTACTTGATTTTGGAGTTTTCATTTCAAGTGCACTTTTCTGTTATCCTTAACTTCATTTTGTTTTCCTTCAATGTGAATTTCATGACAATCGACCTTGGATTTTGATGTGATGCTAGCTGTTGAATTGTCTGTATCTTTATTGAATGCGTGTCTGGGTGACTTTAGCAATCAGTTAGCCAAATAATTTGATATCATAGTGAAGTTAGTAAAGTTTTGACCAAATTTGTAGCCAATTTGTATATATATATTTTTTTATAAGTGTTATTTGTATTAATGTTTGATAAAATTCATTTCATCTGCTTACTTATTAGAGTGCGTATGTTGCTCTGTCAATACAGCTTTGGTGCAGGATTTATTGGTTCTATAGTATATGTACGCATGCTGGGGAGCAGTGTGGATTCCCTGGCCGATGGAGCCAGGGGCCTTGTAAAGTATGTATATCTATGCTTAACTCTTAGAAATTATCTTTCTTTGTGTACCAAGCTTTCACTTTTGGACCACATGCAAAGAGCAATACAAACTACAAAGTATGTTCTGAAATAGTTGTAATGAAAAGTTTTGGTAGGTTTTAATGTTATATAGTTCTAGATTCCTATTAGTCTGATAAATATCAAATAACTATAAGAGAAAATAAAGAGATGATATCTGTTGTTAATGAAATAGCAAGAAAAAGCGATTTTGTTTCTGAAAAAAACTCATTATTTCAAGAGAAAATATTAGACTTCGAGAAGATTTCCTTTAGGAGGAAAAAGGAAAAGTTTACAGAGTACTTTTATAAATTTACTTCTTGCGATTATATTTCAAAAGAACTTGTTCTGTGGCAGAAAAAAGTTAGAGGAGAAAGAGACTTTTGAAATAACATTTAGTTCTCTATATTTTCTCTATTTATCCTTAGCTTTATATGGAAACTTATGTAATGATATACAATATTAAGTGTTTAAAGAAATTGTGAAAAAGCTAAAGCAAAATCTTTTTGCCACTGCTTCAAGCTTTGTTTTCATATCTGGACTCTTATTGGATAGTCTTGAATGATCTTTGTTTTAGGATATTGCATTACATCGGCATGCCTTATTATTGTGCCTTACTGTTGAAATTCTTAGTGACTTTAAGCTAATTCTTGATCTGTGGTTGTGGTGTATAATCCAATACATCCAAAGCTTTAAGTGTGGTATAAATTATTTTTGGGGCATCATGCACTCTATGACGTGCTCTTTTCAGGATTTTTTAGCTAGCTTGTGCATCTTATCTTATGTAGCCTTTGTAGGCTCTAATGGATTTATCTTCTCTTACAATTGAAAATAATGCAAGTCTGTATTGCATTGGATATTAGGGATCTGTCCTGGAGATTTGCTTTTAGAAAGTTAAAATGGCTTTGGTTACTGGGAATTAAGTATTAGCTGCATCATGCTGTGAAGAAATGCCATCTGTGTTTTGAACCTGATGGAAATGGCATTGGGCATTTCTTTCATTTTATTATGACCATTCTAGATTCTTGCAGTAATATAGATTTCCACTCTTGGAGTAGTAATATGTTACAGAGTTATGGTTTGTGGCTCATTGGGTCTTTCCTTGTAGGGGAGCAATTGCACAACCAAGGTTGCTGGTTCCTGCTGTGCTGGTCATGGTCTATAACCGATGGAATGGGTAAGCCCTTATATTATGCTCCTTACAATAAAGTGTCGTGTATTGCCAGGAAGGGGTCTTTCACTGAAAATCGATAAATCAATATTTTTCTTGGAATATTTTGCAACCTAACTTATTGATACGTGGAAATTCCTCAACATTTATTGGTGTTTGGTTATAATTTTGGATTTGCTTGTCAATTTTGCATCATGCTGTCTTTTAGTTTTTTTTTGTGGCGATAATGTGACTACTGTAAACTTCTCATCAATGTCAATAATTTATACCGGAAGTTGTTTCGAGTGGGATTTAAGGTTCCCTCTGGCTTAAAATTAGCTTAAATAATTACAGTATATGCATGACCGCATCTTTTACGGTTTTGCTGGACAAGTTTAGTTCCTGATTTTTTTAATGGTCGGATGCAGGATCCTCGTACCAAATTATGGATTTATGCACTTAGAACTGATACCTATGTTGGTGGGATTCTTCACATACAAGATTGCCACTTTTATTCAAGCTATAGAGGAGTCACTACCTGCAGTTTCTAAAAATAACGAAGTCTAAGATGAGTTTTGCTATGCCTGTTGGAAAATTCAAACTATACCTGGCCGAATCGCCGAGGTATCCTGTTGAATGTCTATAGCTGCCACAGATCAGTAATCAGTTGTGGTTTTTCTATACATATTTGTGGTTTACAATTTTCCTGTCTGTAATATATACATTCTTTGTACATGTGTAAAGATGTTGGGTTCTGCTCTCCCAAAATGGAAAAAAAAAAAAAGTCATCTGAGTTGTTAAATTTACTAGATGTAATAACACTTTTATTTTCTTTTACTTAAATTCATTTTTATATTCACTCGATAATTGTTTATTTATCTTATCTATACTATATAAAAAGCACGAAGGGACTTATTCCTTTAAATTACTATGATATCCTTAAATTATTAAAAAATTTCAAAGTGTAATAGTCTTTTAATTTTTAAAATTACCTACCTATTAAAATTAAATAAATCTATTATTCAACTACTTATTTAATTAATTAACTTACCTGTTAAAATTGAATAAATCTTTTACTCAATCACCTATTTAATTAATTAACCCTATTAAACCCTATTCTTCTTCCACCTTCCAATTGTATAGGCCTTGCGATTAAAAGCCTTTGGTGATTAAAAAAATCAACACTGGAAATAATTTTGTTAAAGAAGAAGGAGAAGGAGTAACGTCTAATAAATTAGAGATCAACGGGTCTACAGTAAATATTGATTATTTTAAGGATTTGACTGAAACCACTACTAAGGTTGAGAGAGAGGTGTCTGAGATTGAAAAGGAAGCGTGGACGTTGCTCCGCAGTGCTGTTGTGAATTATTTCGGGAGTCCAGTGGGGACTGTTGCAGCTAACGACCCTGCTGACACTCAACCTTTGAATTATGATCAAGTCTTCATTCGGGATTTTGTGTCGTCTGCTCTTGCTTTCCTGAAGCATCGATTTTACAAGTTCATAAAGTACGAACTTTAATACTTTCTGATAATTGGTTTCATCTTTATTTCTTCATTAAGATCAATGAATCGAACTTGTAGTTTATTTCTAATTTATAATACATGTTTTTATTGATTTATAATTTATAAGCATAATTAAAAAGATCATAACAGCTAAATAGATGAGTAATATATGAAGCAACAGAATTGAACTCCCTCTTGCCATCAACATCCGTTCTATGAGATTCCATGGAAAACAGCTCCTGTTTGCTATAATGATTTTTAAAGTAGATATTCTACAACTGTTGTTCAAACAATACTAAGATGTATTGGTTGTGCTTATAAACCCATACCTGGTCCCTTATCATAAACTGATGTCATCTTCCCAAATAAACACATGATTTGTCAAAGTGAAAAAGACTTGATGCAAGGACATGAGTCACATGACGCAAGCGGATATTTCTGCAGAGTTTTCGTCCAAACTAATCCTGAGCCTGAATGTTGTTTAACATGGCATCACTGAACAAAAAAGAGTTGTTTTTTATTATTATTATTGAAATAGATTTATATGTCATGAATAGCTTTTTAGTAATATATTTAACATGCTAATTGTGTTTTCGTCTTCACATATCTGTCGTGTTTTTGGTAGCAGCTTGCTTGACAATTCCTCCAATTACCAATCGAGTTGTGGTATGAATTATATATTTATTATATAAATTTTATATTTAATTAATTTGAGTACTTATTAAAGTCACAAAGAATGAGCTTGATACATTCTCATCTCTGTCAATGGCCGACAACTATGCAGCTATGTAAAGGTTGAGTGATCTATTCAGCCTAAGGTTTTGTTCGATTTCAAGGTTAGTAACTTATTTTGCTGTCAACACTCAACCTTCTTCTTTTTTATGTTTCAAATGCGCATGTTATGGGTAATGATTGCATCGTTTGGATTCATTTTTATTGTCAAAATTTAGGGATTGAGTTTGTCTATTATAACAACTTTGGTAACTGAAATAAACTAAGTCGAAAGTACTTTTTATTGCTATGCTTTCAACTTTTTTCCTTTAAGCACAATAGATCCTATGGTATGAATTATATATTTATTATATAAATCTTATATTTAATTAATTTGAGTCATATATATATGTATTTATTTAGCTCGGTCCATATGTGTATGTATTTATGATTGTCGAAATTGTTTGAACCATCATCATTATTTTTTTCTTCTGATTTACCTTATAATAAAGGTGGAACCTGCCATCTAACTTAAATTAGTTATTTGCTATTTGCATGCTTTGAACATCTTTCGTTAAATGATAACATCATTCCACCAGATTTTGTATTTTCGTGCTATTTCAACTTTTTCCTTTAAGCACAATGGATCCATATTGTATTTATTTAGTTCGATCCATATATGTATATTTATACAATTTCATACACTATTTAATAAATTACTTAAATTACCACTTACTTGCAAATTCATGTTTTAAATTTATTTCAATTGTAGGAAAATGTCTACAAACAAAAGAAAAGCGACCAATGGTTTGATGGTGCCACATGTTAAAAGAAGAGAACGAAATTGGTTGCTTAAAGCTCAATCATTTCTTTATGAATATCAATGTATGTGATTATTTAATATTTTAAAATTAATAATTTGATTCAATGTTTGATTTGATGGTGTCAAATATTTTATGTGATTAATTAATAATTTGATTCAATGTTTAAAATTATTCTGAGTGACTAATACTAGACTATATAATAAATCTTTTATTTGTTTTAATTCGGAGTGACTAATACTAAACTATATAATAAATCTTTTATTTGTTTTAATATGTAGGACATATAGAAGTTGAACCATCTATTTCACCTCTACATACGTTAAAGGATGTTCCCAGTTGTAACTATTGTGGTACAAAGAGATTTCAGTTCGAGCCACCAATATTTTGTTGTCAAAATGGACAAGTTAAATTGGCGCATACACATTATGATGATGATTTGCTGGAACTTTATACGTCACAATCGGAAGAAGCGAAAGAGTTTCATAGAAAGATTAGAAAATATAATAGTATATTTGGGTTTACATCATTTGGTGTAAAGTATGACAAAGAACTTGCTTCATCGAGGAAAGGAGTTTATACCTTTAAAGCTCAAGGTCAGGCATACCACAACCTTCCCGGATTGGTGCCTGTAGAGAATAATCCAGTGTATTTTCAACTTTATTTTTATGATACTGATAATGAGCTACACAATAGGATGAGAATTATGGAGAATGCTAACTTGGATGAAAGCATTATGAAGAAATTGATGAAGATTTTGGAAAACAACCCATATGCTAAATTTTTGAAAGGCTTCAAAGATATTTCCTCACTTGACGATTTACAAATCCATATCAACACAAGTGTTAATATTGATCAAAGAGTTTATAACTCACCTTCTGTTGATCAAGTTGCTGCTAGATGGATTGAAGGAAATAATTCTAATGTTCCATTTGAAAGAGATATAGTTGTTCATGCACATTCGGGACAGAGCCACATAATTAAACATTACTTTAGTTGTTATGATCCTCTCCAATACCCACTTTTATGCCCTAAAGGAGAAGTTGGTTGGCATCAGAATATTTACAAACAATGCAGAAGGTCTTCCAATACTAACACAACAACTACAGAAGACTTTTCAACTATTTTGACATTTACCTTTGCAGAAAATATTTTTGATCAAGAAACAGAAGGTAAGCTTTTAATTAATACGATATTATTTCAATTTTTAGCTCTATTTTTTTTCATGTGTTTTTTAGAATTTTCACATGATTGTTTTAACATATAGGTGTGCATAGACCTACAATATCAAAAGTATCGTGTAGAGAGTGCTATTGTTACAAGCTTCAAATTAGAGCTTTCATACAATCGATACTTTTACTATCTGGTAGACTATTCCAACAATATGTTGTAGACATGTAAATTAAATTGGAGACTACCAGACTTGATTTCTTCCGTCATCAGCAAGCAAAAATCCAATCTGAATTGTACCAAGGTATTGCCGATAGTGTTATGTCAGGAGAAACTAGAGGAAGTGAAGTGGGAAAAAGATTAATCCTTCCTGCCTCTTTTGTTGGAGGGCCACGAGATATGCGACGACGATATCTTGATTCGATATCATTGATATAAAATTTTGGGAAGCCTGATTTTTTTATTACTATGACATGTAATCCAGATTGGAAAGAGATTCAAGATCAGCTTACAGAAGGGGAACTTCCACAAGACCGTCCTAATTTAGTTGCAAGGGTCTTTCGAGCAAAAGTTCAAGATCTCAAAGATCAAGTTATCAAGAAACAAGTATTTGGAAAAGTAGCTGCACATGTTCATGTTATTGAATTTCAGAAAAGGGGAATGTCACACATTCATATGTTAGTCATACTCGAAGAAGGTTTTCAAAATTGTTTGTTCTGATCAGTTAGACAAATTTGTTTGTGCTGAAATACCAGATGAGGATGAAGAACCTTTACTTTTTCAATTAGTGACCAAACATATGATGCATGGTCCATGTGGAGAAAGTAATAAAAAATGTGGTTGTATGGAAAATGGAAAATGCAGATTTCACTATCCACGAGGTTTTTCTTCTACAACTGTGGCTGGAAAAGATGGTTATCCAATATATCAAAGAAGAGACAATGGGCGAAAAATAATTAAGAAGAACAAAGAGCTTGATAACTGATGGGTAGTGCCGTATAACTCTTACTTGCTTACAAGATATGATTGCCACATAAATGTTGAGATCTGCTCCAGCATTAAATCAGTGAAATATCTTTATAACTACGTATACAAAGGGCATGACAAAATATCTGTATACATTGTATCAAATGATGGGAATAATTTGGTTGATGAGATAGAACAATTTCAAGATGGGAGATTTATCTCTCCACAAGAAGCTACATGGAGGATATATGAATTCAATTTAAATGAGATGAATCCTCCGGTGATAAATTTGCAATTACATTTGCCTAATAAACAGGCTGTCTATTATTGGGAGAATCAAAATTTGCAAGAAGTGGTACTTTGGGAGCATGTATCGAAGACAATGCTTACAAAATTCTTTACAACATGTTCTGAGAATCCAAATGCAAGACAATATTTATATAGGCAAGAAAAAAACTTTATTCTTAAAATTTTATTTCTTTGCTTATTTATTTTCCAATGTCACTATTAGTATATATATATTATTTATTTATTTATATGTGTAGATATAGTACATTAATTAATGTTCCAATATGATATCTTTCACATAATTATTTCTTATATTTTTACTACAGGGAATTTCCTGTGCATTTTGTCTGGCAATCTAAAGAAAAAACATGGAAAGAAAGAGAATCAACGAGGGGTGTGATTGGCCGTGTAAATACTGCAAATCCAAAAGAAGGAGAAAGGTATTTTCTATGGTTATTATTAAATCATGTTAGAGGGCCAAAATCTTTTGAAGATTTATTGACAGTAAATGAAGTTATATGCAAAACATTCAAACAATCAGCACAAAAGAGAGGACTTCTTGAATCTGACGAGAGTATATCAGCGTGTCTAAGTGAAGCAGTTATGTTTAAAATGCCATTGGAGTTATGCAGACTATTCGTTACTATTTTGGTGTATTGTCAGGTAATTTTCAAATTAAGTCATTAAAAAACTAAATTTAGTAGAATTTACTATCCTCACTTTTACATCTTTTAAATCCATTTTTTTCGTATAACCTATATTTTGTCAAATGCCTTTTTAATTTATAAATTTATTAACGTTTACATTTTTTTATTTAATTTATTATCAGCCTGAAGATGTAAGGAAGTTATGGGATCTCTATTGTGATGTATTATCAAAAGACTATAAAAGAACCCATCGAAATTCAAGTGTAGAGGAGGTATTAGCATTAACACTAAGAGTATTAATTTTTATTTAGAAAGTATGGGGAAAAGTGTTAAGGACTATGATTTACCTACATTAAAGGAGATAAGTTTGGAACATGATTCGACATTGCCAAAGGAGATTGCAGATGAATTGTCCATTAAAGTCATATTGGAAGACAATCAAAGTTAAATCCAGAACAAGAAGAGACCTTTAAGGCAATTATAGAAAAAGTTGATTCAATTTCCAGTGGGGTATTTTTTGTCGATGGACCAGGAGGAACAAGAAAAACATATTTATACAAAGCATTGCTTGCTAATGTTCGATCACGTGGGATGATTGGACTTGCAACTGCGACATGTGGGGTTGCTGCTGCAATCATGTCAGGAGGTTGTACTGCTTATTCACGATTTGGTATCCCTATAGATGTTCATGAATCAAGTGAAAGCAACTATTCAAAACAAGAACCCAAGGCTCAATTAATAAAAAGGGCAAGACTTATTATGTGGGATGAAGCTCCAATGGCAAAACGATGCGCAACAAAGATGGTTGATCGATTCTTAAGGGATATAATGAACAACAATGAACTATTTAGTGGTAAAGTTGTGGTTTTTGGAGGTGATTTCAGGGAAGTACTACCTGTAGTACCACAAGGGACAAGATCAGAAACTGTGGGAGCAAGTTTGGTAAGATCATACTTATGGCACCATATGAGAAGACTGAAATTATCTAGAAATATGAGGGCTAGCTCAGATTTAGAATTCAGCAAACTTTTACTCAGAATAGGAAATGGAGAAGAGCCAACAATAGATGATGACATGATATCTTTACCAGAGGAGATGATAATTAAGTATGACAACTGTGAATCTTCCATTAACCGTTTGATTGACAATGTCTACCCCTCACTTCGAGAAAATGCAACATTACCTGAGTACATAACAAATCGTGCTATACTAGCTACCAAGAATGAATATGTTGATGAGTTGAATAATAGAATGATATCATTGTTCCCCGGAAATGGCACAATATTTAAGAGCTTTGGTATCGCATCTGATGATGAAAACAATTGTTACCAAGAAGAATTCCTAAATACATTGATGCCAAATGGATTGTCGCCACATATACTAGAACTCAAGAAGAATTGCCCTATAATGTTGCTGCGGAATCTAGATCCACCAATTTCAGGTACATGCTGAGATTACAAGTTAATAATGGTGAGAATGAAGCAACAATTGTTCTTTTTGATGAGACAGAAACACTAATAGGTTGTGACATCAAGAAATACAAAGAATCAGTTGACGACAAGGTAATTTTTTTAGAATAGTGATAGTAAATTAATTTTATTACATAAAAAATACTAATATTATTCTCAACGTAACAGGAAAAAGAGAAGTCGCCACACTATAGAAAAATGATATCTTGTAAGGACAAGGAATTTGATTTCTTAGTCAAGGTCAACGAAAAAAATGAGAGCGAACGACAGAGAAATATATTTATCACTGAAGAGGTTCATGCAACTAAAAAGAGGACAACAACTGAAGGACAAAATAATGAGATGAGGAGTCATTGGCGGTAGTTTGGAAAAGGAGTCAGAAAAATAAACTTCAGTTGAATACTGCAACAGAAAAAAGATGAACAATACGACAAGGATGAAAGCAAGAATAATAAGATGAAAATAAAAAGGAGGCTAATTAAGAAGATCAAAGAAGAAGATGATCAACAACAAGCTAAAAAATCAGCCAAGCCGAAAAAGAAAAGAGACAAAAAACATGAGAAAGTAATTATTTTGCCCACACCGATACTCATTGACGAAGAAGCTGAAGGCAAAAAAGAGATAAGGAAGGGAACAAGACTCAAGAACAAGAAATTTGATGAATTATATGAGTATGAGCCCATAATCAAAAAGATCAAGCAAGAAAAATTGTAAAAATGCTTTATAATTAATAATTATTATTAGTGTGCTTAACAATTTATATGGTTGGTTATAATACTTTAGAACAATATTTAAATACTATTAAGCTATATCTTCTATTAATACTTATTATTAGTATGTTTAATAATTTATATGTTCGATTATATGACCTTAGAACAATATTTAAATACTATTAAGCTATATCTTCTATTAATACTTATTATTAATATGCTTAATAATTTATATGTTCGATTATATAACTTTAGAACAATATTTAAATAGTGGCTTTATATATTTCAAATGACTTTTGTATAAAAAATTACCGCACGTGCAACGCACGTGCCCTAACTACCCAGTGTTTCTAAAAGAACTTGATAGTTGTTTATTTTAAATAATTCAAGGATAGATACAAATTATATGTTGGCGTATCAGTTACTAAAAAAAAGTCATGGGTTCGAGCTTGAAAGTTCATAGGTAGGTAAGTAAAAGCTATTTCAAGGTGATATATTTTCCAGCTTGCTGATGCTTCTCTGCTGGATGTAGCTTCTTTCAATACAATGTTTATTCTTATAAGACAGGGTAAGAATAAGATATTACATGAAATATGAGCATTCGGATAAAACTGTCAGGTAAATTTTGTTAGCCGGTGTTTTGCAGGCCAGCAGCAATACCCTTCATGGTCAAGATGAGGGTGTCTTCTAAACCTGGAGCATATTCACTTGTAGGGTTAAGCTTCACTAGCTCTGCCGCTGCCTTGTTCGAGTTTGATTCCATGTATTCTTCTTTCGACAAATGTGGTCGCACCGTGACACGGTAATCAGGATCACGAATCTGCTTCAGAGTGTAGGCCTGGCAGACATTAAGTGTTGTGATGTACGCATCGCGGAGACGAAGCCTTTGCTTAAGGTATGGATCCCCTTCAAGAATGTCTTTGTGCTTAGCAACCTACAAGAAATAACACACACCAATTCTTGTTTCATTAGTTCTGAAAGATCAAAAAAATGTCGTATCTTGCAGTGAAAGATGGATGGCAGTGGCAGAAAGAAAGAAGCAATGTATATGCATGAGGTATGTTTTCCTTTACCTGGAGGAGAAGGCTTTTGGTTTCTTCATATTTTTTCCTCAATTTTTCTCCGAATGGCCGCAGTTGTTCGTGCACTAGGAGTTTGTCATACAAAGCAGCGATTCCTGGGTCTCCCTTGGCGAACACCATCTCAACTAAGTCGATTGTGACCCTGAAGAAAGGCCATTGATTGTACATTTCTTGAAGCATACCGAGATTCTTTGTGTCCTTCTCAATCACATGCTTGAATGCTGTCCCAAATCCAAGCCATACTGGCAGATGGAACCTGGTTTGTGTCCATGCAAATATCCACGGGATTGCTCGGAGCGATTCAATTCCACCACTTGGCTTCCGTTTAGATGGCCGACTCCCAATGTTCATACGGCCATACTCAAGCTCTGGCGTTGCCTGAACCATCGCCGGAATCATTAGAAAAAAAGATGTATACAATTTGAATACTTACCAAGAGAAAATTCAGAGCAATATAAGTTGAGTAGAAGACTTACGAGGCGAAAGTATTCCACGAAACGGGGTTCCTCGAAGACAACGGAACGATACTCCTTTGTAGCAATGATTGCCATCTCATCCATGAGTGCACGCCACTCTGGCTTTGGTGAGACTGGGGGATGCATTCCATGCTCAAGCGTGGCAGCTGTGAAACGCTGCAGCGTTCTGAAGCACAAGTGCTCCTCTCCGAAAGATTGTTCAATAACTTCGCCTTGAACTGTCACACGAAGCGATCCATGAATGGTGTCGGGTGGCTGAGATAATATAGCCAGATGTGTTGGTCCTCCTCCTCTCCCTACAGTCCCACCTCGGCCGTGGAACATGGTAAGCTTAACTCCAAATTCTTTTGCAACCTTTACAAGCTCTTCCTGTGCCTTGTATAACTGCCAAGCAGCAGAGAAACGGCCAGCATCTTTTCCTGAATCGGAATACCCTATCATGACTTCTTGCTTCCCATTGATCCTGTCTCGATACCAATCGATTGAGAAGAGACGAGCCACAGAAGCTGGAGCAGATTCAAGATCAGCGAGCTTTTCGAACAATGGAACAACCCTCAATGGATGTTTTACATGACATTCGCGTTGTAAAAGCTCAACTGCAAGAACATCGGATGGGGCAGTTGCCATGGAGATGATATAGGCGCCAAAGTTGTCAGGAGGTAGTTCTGCTATAACATGAAATGTGCCCAATACATCAGCAATTTCTTCTGTTTTTGGAAGATCAGGTCCGAAAAGAGGACGCTTGCCCCTTAGCTCGGATAAGAGCCATTCTTGCTTCCGTTCCTCGGACCATTCTCGATATGATCCAATGCCTAGGTGTTTTGTGATTGCATCAAGAACATCGGCATGCCTGTCCGATTCCTGCCTGATATCGAGTCTAACGAGCGCAAGCCCAAAGGTAGAAACTTGTCGCAGGAAATCAAGTAGGCTTCCATCTGCAATTGCTCGATCACCACAAGAACATAGCGACCTGTAACAGAGTTCAAGAGGCTCCAGGAACTACAATAATAGCAGAACCAATCAGGACGATAGAAGAACTGTGGTGTTTTGCAATAATAAGACTGAACTTGCTATTGGGGTTAATGAAGGACAGACCTGCTCAAGGTTGGTGAATGTTGTGTCCTCAGCAATGTCTGAAGTCCCACTGACTAGCAATTGACGAGCACGTTCGCGCGTGTTATACAGCTTGTCCCTCACATAGCCAAGGATGACACGGTAGGGCTCGTTTGGAGGAACCTGTTTCCAGAACTCTGTACATAATGTAACCGAGATTAATACGAAACTATAAGAAAAATTCTGAACAATTTACACTTTTGAGTTATAATGAAGAGTTAGTTCATACCTATATAGTGTTTTGCATTTTTCTTTGCATACCGATGAAGCTCATCTGCGCGAACACGAAGCTCCTCGTTGCAGCGCCACATTGACAACTACATTAGCAGAGAATCAGTTCAATTAATGAAGAGAAGGTGACAATAACAATACATAAGTTTCATGACCAAGACTACAGAAAATTCAATTTTCTTATACCTCAAACATAAGATCCTCAATTTGAGAGAAATACAAGTTTGCAGCCATCATTCTAGCCAGCAAGCAAACATCCCTTGTAACTTCAGGTGTTACTCTTGGATTTCCTGTCCACATCAAGCAAACTCAACAATGAAATGAAGGCATAAAATACAAATGTGATTAGCAGAAAAGGCTGAAACGTAACGAAGCGCACACCATCTCGATCTCCGCCCATCCAGGAAGAAAACTGAATCAAAGGAGCATTATATGGAACGCGTTCATTTATTCCAATGTTCTTTAAAACTGTGTCAACACGACGCAAGAACTTCGGGACTCCCTTCCATATTGTCTCATGAAAGTAGCTCATTCCGGCTCGCATCTCATCTTGAGGAGTTGGAGGAGTCCTACGAATCTCATCCGTACGGAATGCAGCTTGAATCTACATAAGATGAAAGGAATGTAAGGCCGAAGAATGTCATAGGATAATGAAAGCAATAACTTCAGTTCGGTGTTGTAGGTGCATCAAACTGCAATCTGTAGGTCTAGTTCAAAAGACTTAAGCCTCTATTTGAATAGATTGTTCGTGGTTTTAACTGATACAAGATTCATTCCTTGAGAATCATTACGATATGTATTTACACAAGCGCATACCTCTCTTTGTAAAGCCTCGTCAAGTTCCTGCTTATCATCTGGAGTTATGTCCTTTGCATACAACTGAGTCAAACAATTCCTTATCCTGAGAAATCAAGATTCAGGTTATAGATAGGCATTGCAATTAGGGGAGTGGAAGTCGAGACCTAACTAGATGAAAGTAGTACAGCTACAAACCTTCCATGCTTTTGAAGCAAAGATCGGCGGACAGATTGCGTGGGATGTGCAGTGAAGACCAAATCCACAGTCTGGTTCTTGAGAGCATCAAAGATTTCCTCAGGGGACTTATTAAATTGGCCCACAAGTCTCTTGATGGTTTCTTCAATGTCTGACTCAGTAGTTGCTGAGTTCTCATCTACAAAGTCTCCTTTCTTCAACTTAATCCTTCTCCTGTACGCGATTTGAACTTCCTCCGCTAAGTTCGCCAAGTTAAGCATATGAGAGAAGGATTTGGTAAGAACTATGGAGTCCCCTGCATCCAAACTTGTGATCACCTTCCCCAATTCCTCCAACTTTTCAGAGTCACGCTCCCCTTCGTACTCCGCGGACAGCTCGTAGCATTCCTGAACCTGCAAAAGAAGAAAGAAAGAAGCAAACTAGTTTAGTAAGTATGAACACTAGAAATTGTGCGAATTGTATAATCAAGAAGAGAGGAAATAGTACAGTTTGTCTGATATCTTGGCCATGCAAGTCCTGCAAGATATCAAGAAAGCGGTCCAGTAACAGAGCATCATACTCCACAAGTTTGTCATCTTCAGACACTTTCCTGGGGGCCAACAACCTCAACTGTGCATCTATGGATGCCATTTTCTCCATTTTCTTGCAGGCCATTTGCGCTGTTCTATTCTGTTCTGTTCTGTTCTTGGTCAAGAAGATTATGGATCTTCTAAATAGATTGGAAAGGAAAGTAAGGGGATGATGGACAGTGGAAGAGAAGAGAATCCCGTGACAGTTTATAGTTGGAAACCCACCACCACAAAACAACAATCCAGTACCTTCCTTGCCTTCCTCTCAATAACTAACCTTTGCCCTTTGGCACGGGAAAGGTCAGTCATCTTTTCAAGAGTGCCAAGATTGTCAAGTACCAAAAGGACCACGGAACTCATGCTCTTCTTTCTTTTCTTTTTTTCTCAAGAAAAACCAGCTGTCCACTCAATCACCACTCAATTTCTCATTAAGTTAATAATCTTTTTTTTTTGTCCCATGTCATGCATTATTTATTTAAGATATCCTCGTTATCTACTATTGTAAGTGACACTAGTAAAATATGTATTTTAGCAATACTATGGCATAAATTAATTAAGAATATTGATGTCATTGGTTGATGTGGTAGACTAACATAAAACATTACATTTAAAGTTATTAACGGGTAGATGTAAGTGGTCGATATGATAAGCTAACATAAATAATACATTTAAAGTTATTCGTAGGTTGTTGGTGTGATTGATTTTATATTTTTAATCTTAAGTAAGAAGTAGAAAATTCGATTCTTATGTAAGAAAAAATTACCAGTTATAAACACTTTATTCAATAATAAATCAATCGTATATGATTAAATTTAAGTAAATGAGTTTAGAGGTATTAGTAGTTGAGAAAAAAAAAAGTTATTATAAATGCAACAACCCGATTAAAAAGTTGTGGTGGCGTGACTTCTAAATCTAGCCCAACCCAAAGTGGCTACGCCAACAAATTTATGGGTTTTTGGGTTAGTCCATTGGGCTTTAGGAGAAAGAGAAAGAAGAACCAAGCAAGTAAAAAAAAAAACCAATTTATTAAAAAGAAAAAAGACAGATAAACACATAAAATATGTATAATTGAACAATTTAACCACCTACTTTTTAAAATGACTAAATTGGCACTCATGATTACTCCGTTAGATAATTTAGTACCCAACATTTTTACTGTTAGACAATTAAGCCACTGTGCCACCCACTTATCGACAACCCTTCACTAACACTGTTAGAATACCTCCTTTGGCTTCAAATTCCTCCGTGAAGTGAAAAAACGCGTGTATCACGTGCCTTACACGTGATTTTTTATTCATTTTCTTCCTATTTAATTGTTTTATTTATTGAAGTTAGTTTTAAGGAATGGAAAAATAAGAAAGAGAAGGGGAAGAAGGGTGGCAAATTTGGGGATTGGAATATTAGGGTTTTTGTTCTTGTCTAATAACTGAGAAATTACAAAGGTAGTTGATTGACGTTTATTTTTATATGTTTTTACCATCTAAAACCACATTGGTTATGGTAAAATCAATCTCTTTCACATCATCTTGTGGTCTTTTGAAGGAAATCTCGACTAAGAGCAGAATTGAAGGAAACAGGTGCCTTGAGCGACAAAGTGGCAATCTTGGCTGCAAGCTTGGCCAAGATTGCAGAGATAGAGGCGTGATCACCTTGGACTCACGGAAGGCGGGTGCGGATCAGGAAGCCAGCTAGCGATTACATCCATTTTGAAGAAATCTCGGATGTAATCTTTTAAGAACAAAACAATCTGTTTAAATATTTATCTTATGTTATTTTAATTTCAAACAATTGGGATTTTATCCCTTTCTTTTAGGCATTTGAATTTTGGAACTTGGAAAGGAACGTAATTGGTGGGGACTTTAACCTTGTTAAAGGTTAGGGAAGGCTGTCAATTACAGGATATTCCTTCTTCCAACTTCTAGTTCAAGTAAACATTCGCTCTGTGATTATTCAGTTTTGAATATCATAGATTTAATTTTAATTCATGTTCTTCAACTATTCTCTTCTTTAATTATTATGTCTAGTAGCTAAACACCTAATTCTTGGTAAGGGTTGAGTGAGTGTTCTTGCAAATCGTGAGGCCGATCTGTTCTTATTATCCTCTCTTTCGTAATTAATTCAAGTTCTGTTTCAACAAACCGGTTCCCGTCTAGACTAAGCCTTGATCGATCTTAGGCAAGATGACGAATTTGCAGCCAGTCACGAAGGGGACGAGCGAAACCGGAGTGACGAAGTAGGCAACTAACCTCGCGGGGGTTAGTGAACTTGAATCGATATAGGCCTAGCCAGGCTGACAATCTAGGGCTCCGAGTTGGGAGTAGCTTGGCCTAGACTCTGTCTTTCCCTATGCCATTGAGAAAACGCATGTGCCTCAAGCCAGCAGCCAATTGGATAAACCCTTTAACTAGCAAGGTGTCCACTGGCCAGGATCACTAGGAAAGGGGGTTGTTGCTACCTAAATTTTGACTTCGTCACAACCTTTTTCGCATTTTTATTCGTCTATCGCATTTAATAGCTTGTCTAGGTCAAATCTCTATCGATTCTTGGTCCTAGGCTAGTTTCTTTAAAATTCCGTGTCATTTCGTGCCTTTTTAGTTTTTCGTAGTTTCGACTGTCTTAATGCGAACTTCTTTCGATCCCGAGTAAGTTTCCCGGGACCGTGGGTCGGACGCGTATTTTCTTTAATTGATAATTACGCACTACTTTTCTCTTTCACGCCACCTCGTTCAGTTTCGTTCAATTTTTGTCGTAAGGACATTTATTTTGCGTTCGAACGCTTTGACATTTCCGAAAGAGAAAATAAACACGTTAAATCAAACTTCCCATTTATTTACTGCATACTAGTTTTCTTGTCTTATTTTTCTATACGTCGTGGTTTCCTCGGCTCGGATTTATTTTCACTTTCGTACAATTTTGCTCGTACCAAAATATCCCGTTCGTGTCCAAAAGCATGCATTAATGGCAATTAATGCATGTTTATCCAAAAATTGCCTCTCCTTTCTTCCTAGCTAGGGTTGCCGACTCCCTTGTGATGATCACAAACTTCCCATCAGAAATCCTTGGCCACACAAAGCCCTAGGTTGGCCTCCACTCCGGTCATCCTTATCCCTCCACCTCCTCCGACAATTCTTGACCAAGCATTTGCCTCCAAACCGACTCTATTTCCCTCTATAAATAGCAAGCTTCATCCAACAAATCAAGGGCACCAAAATCTCCTCTTAATCACCATTTCTTGCTCATCCTTCTTGGTCCAAAACTCTCCTGGAGAGGTAAGCTTTCACACTCTAGCTTTTCTTTAATTTTCATTTTCTTCCTTAATGCATGAATAAATTGCTCAAACTTGGTTCAAATGCTTAGTTTTTATGCCAATTTCATTTCCCTTGCCTCAATTTAATGACGTGTTGCCTTGAGTAATTAATAGCCATAATGCATGTTAATTAGCTTGTTTTTCCTTTGTTAAAAGTGCCACTGTTTTCATTTAACTTTCTTGCCATATTTGTTGCCTTGAATCGCTGCTATGCTACTGGTTTTATTTGGGGTGGTTTGAACGTGTTTCGTGGAGTTGGCTCCACCTTGGTAGCCGGCTATGGTGGCCGGCGTTGTGGTGAAGAAGAAGAAGAAAAGGTTAGGCGGGAAAGAAAAAGAAAGAAGAAAGGTGGTGGGCTTCGGCCCACCTTTGTTTTAAATTAAAATTAGCCAAGCCCATTTTTTAAAGCCCAAAATTCAAACGTGGGACCCGACCCATTTATTTTTCGCCAAATTGTGTAAAACGTTCGTATGCTTGCATGATTCAAATGATTTATTTATGCCATGTTTAAATTATTGTGAAATTTTAATATGCTTGCATGTTATAAATAAATAAATTATTAGTTATGCCATGCTTAAATTGTTATAAATTTCTCATATGAAATAAATGAATTAATCGATTACTCATTAGCCATGTCTAATTAATTATTTACTTGTTTCCTATGTCTAATTAATTATTTATTTGTTTGGCATGAAATAAATTGCTTATTTGTTCATCATGTTTATTTAAATATTCATTTATCAAATTAAATAAATATTGCATGCGCTCTTTATTATTTATTTATTTTTAAAGCCATCGCTAACTCTTTCAATTCGCAAGGTAGATCAAGATCACGCAACGCGAGTACACTTTCTATAGCCTCTTTTATTTATTTAATATTTTTTTGTAAATATTATTTGTATACATGATATTTAAAAATGCTAAAAACTCATATTTTTACGCATGATAAAATCAATCCACATGCTTACATGTTTAAATCACTCGCTTTGTTTATACCCTGAAATTAATTGCTATATATTGATATGTGAGCATGGTGGCTTCGAATCCCATACGGTTATGTGCATTCATAAAAATGTATGATGTTAGTATTTATCCACGATAGGATCACGTAGTAATTAATTAATCATGCATGGCCCGATGATGAAAAAGGAGGAACGTCCGCTCTAGCATAACGAACAAACGGTAACCCCGTCCTTTGTGTCCCGATCGGAAATAACATGTCCCTACGAGAATGCTAAGATGTAACGTCACCTTTGAGGGCCCAAGTTGTGTGAAAAATGTTTAAGTAATTGGAAAGTGGCCCAATTCTGTAAGCGGATTCGGTTGAAATGCTTCGATCATTGGCCTATGTAAATGATTGAAAAGTGGCCCGTTTCCGTCGGAGGGATTGGTTGACATGCTTCGATCATTAAATAAATCTTTGTATATGAAAATTGTTTTCCAAACACCTTTCTACCGGTAACCTTTTAAGGATGTGACTTGGGTGCCTAACACCTTCCCAAGTCCATAATACGACCTCGAACCTTCGTTCTTTGGTTTAGACCACATGTGCCTTAGTTTTTTTATTTTATCCTATGACATTAGGTTCCCTAAACCTTAGAAAATAGGGTGGCGACTTCATTGCATTATGCGAAGCATCCATTTATGCTTAGCATCCGTCCCTATCCTTAAACTCATTTTCAACGAAAAAGGGGGTGCGACAGTTTGGCGACTTCACTAGGGACAGGTAGGGTCGAAGCCGATTTTTTTAGGTGTTTTTTAATTTTATTTACTTGCTTTGATGAACTATTTTCGTGACTATTTGTTATACGCTTTGATGAACTGTCATACACATCTCATGCATAGGCCCTCCACGCAGGGGTCGCCATACCAAATAAGTTAGAACGAGTAGTAGTGACGCCTCGGGACTCATGTCCTAGGTAGTGTTCGCGAACTCCACTCGGACAAACCCTTAAAGCTAGCCGAAAGGTGTCCTGGTTCCGCAAGGAATTGGTTGACGCTTGCCGACACTTTATGGACCATTCTATGGTATTGTCCGGGAGCTTTCAGCCGTTAGAGTCTAGTCGACGACAAAAGCCCTCATCACGTGCATCATACTTGTTTTATCGTGGCTTGGTTTACCACGTTTTCTACGTTCTTCTCCTTTCCGCACCCTTTTTAGTAATGCATGTATAGAACCTAGTAACACATTTTGTGCAAATTACTAATACTGGAACTTCGTTTTATTTTTCCCAGGACCCATCCTGCTTGTTCAAAATGCCAGCGCCCACGTTACTTTCACTTAATACTTTTGGGGGTAGAAGTTTTGGGAACCAAGCTGCACGAGGGGATATGTTGAAATCCGGTTTCATTCCCGATATTACTGCCAAGATTGGGATAGAGGAAATGGCGACGCAAAAAGGAGAAATTGCATCATTAGAATATTTTTGGAATGAACAAACAGATCCCGACTTCCAAGGTTGACGACTCCAAAGAAAAGATCACGCATCGGCTACCTACGGATTTTTATCTTTTCACCCCATGTAATAATGTTCCTAGACTTTTGTCTACTAACCATTTTTAGATAGATCGAGATAGTCGATCGAGGTTGTAAACGATTGTAACCCCTGCTTGAAAAAAGAAAAAAAAGAAACATAATAAAAGAGGGGTTTAATTGACGAAATTCATACTCATTTGGTTAGCTTTGGAATAAGTGCCTTTACCTTTTAGAGAAATTTTGTTGTTCATTCAAAGGCATCAGACGACGAGTACCTACAAATATATATAACCTCCCCCAAAATAACCACATATAAAGCCCACAAAAAAAAAGCACAAAGGACTGACCTTGGAAATAAAAACACGCTCACAAAAAACAAAATTCAGAACACAAGAAATAGTTATTTTGGGTTCAGTCGCACACTCTTTTACCTTGGCCAATGTCAATGGGTTTAGCTCTAAATTTTCACTCAACCAAAACATAAAAGATGTTGGAAACAGGTTGAAATTTACCCATGAAAAATTTCAAAAAGTTTTTGGCGGCCAATCTCCGACAAAAAAAATTGGAACGACAGGCCAGCTGCTCCTCTCGGCCTCAGCTGCGCAATCTTTTGTCTTGGCCAAAATCGACACCTTTGGCTCGGAATTTCCACTCGGCCAAAACACAAAAGATGTTCAGTACACATGAAAGTGTACCCACACCAAATTTCAGAACATTCTGGGCTTATTTTGAGAGTCATATGGAAATCAAAGCAGTGGCTAGCGTGAATCACGCTAAGATCTTAGCGTAGTCACGCTAAGCACTTTTTCCTTAGTGTGATCACGCTAAGACCTTAGCGTAGTCACTCTAAGGATTTTCAAAAAATCACCAAATTATCTTCAGCAGCTAACGTGATTCACGCTAAGACCTTACTGTGATCACGCTAAGCCATAAGAAGTTGCGCTCGTTATCAGCTGCGCAATCATTTTCCTCGACCAAAATGGATAGGATTTTCCAGGAATTTTCGCTCGATCAAAACAAAAAATATGTAGGCAACAAGTTGAATAATACCCCCTCCAAATTTAAGATCTTTCTGAGCAGTATATCCATCACAAAAAAAATTAGAATGGAAAGATCGCTGATTCTTCTCGGTCTCAGCCGCGCGCTCTTTTGTTTTGGACAATGTCGATACAATTGACTCGACATTTCCGCTTGACCAAAACACGAAAGATGTTCATAATATAGGAAAGATTTCCCAAACCAAATTTCAGAAAGTTCTGGGTGACACATCTCTCGAAAATAAATTAGACGTGAAGATAGCTGCTCTCCTCGGTCTCAGCTGCGCGTTCTTTTGTTTTGGCTGATATAGCCACAATTGGCTCGGAATTCCATCTTGGCTAAAGCACGAAAGATGTTCATAACACATTTAAAATTTCCCATACCAAAGATGGGATTTTTTCGAGAAGCACATCGCTGGAAAATAATTTGGACGTAAGGAGTACAGTTTTCTCGGCCTCAGCTGCGCGTTCTTTTGTTTTGGCTGATATAACCGCAATTGGCTCGGAGTTCCCTCTTGGACAAAGCACGAAAGATGTTCATAACACATTGAAGACTTCCCATACCAAAGATGATATATTTTCGAGCAGCACATCGCTGGAAAATAATTCGGACGTAAGGAGGACAGTTTTCTCGGTCTCAGCCGCGCGATCTTTTACCTGGGCCAATATGGATACAATGGACTCAGAATTTCCCATTGGACAAAACACAAAAAATGTTGATAACGGATTGAAGTATGCTCATGCCAAAATTCAAATTTTTTAGGGCGGCGGATCTCTCACAAAACAATTTAGAGTTTTTCCGCGCATGATGACTTTAGCTACTTACTCTGGGTCGCTTTAAGGGTTTTCATTGGTAGCATCCAAGATCACGTTATGTCATTGGAATGAGGGAGCAAGAAGCGTGGAGGCCTCGAGATTGCATCGCCCATACTCACTTTTATTTCTTTTCACTTGTCTCTTTCAAGTTAACGATGGCTACCAGGAAACGAGCTAACCTCCCCACCTTTCGTCAAATTTTGTGTGGCGGACGGAGGCATGAAGGAAAGCTGTACACATAGTCGAGCCTACGACTTTAAACAAGGGCGCTTTGTGGGAGGCAACCCACGTGTTCTTTTCAATATTTCTGTTTTCGTTAAATTCAACATCTTGGGATACTTTTTCCCTATGAATTTACTATTTCATTGTCTCTTCATTTTAGGTGCAACGAGACTTGTAAACTTGGGGGCAAGCGAATGAAGTGACGACCAAATGAAGGCGTTGAAAAATATCAAAGCTCATTTTTCAAGGGAGTTGTCCTTTACGTTTTTACAATTTCCCCTTCCGCAATTTATGTTTCTGTAATTTATATTTTCGCAATTTACATTTCCGTAGTTTACATTTCAGGTGCAACGAGACTTGTAAGCTTGGGGGCAAGCAAGTGGAGTGACGACCAAAAGAAGGTCTCGAAAAATGTCAAAGCTCATTTTTCAGGTGAGTTTGTCCTTTACCTTTTGCAATTTCCCTTTCCGCAATTTACGTTTCCGTAATTTATGTTTTCACAATTTACATTTCCACAATTTACATTGTCCATAATTATAGAAATTCCTACGATTTACGCTGTTACAACCATACGCGTGTAACGTTTAGTTTTCTCAAAAAAAATCCCACGTTTTTTTGAACCTTTTAAATCAAAGCATTCACGATTTTGCGTTATTTGAAAATTGTATGAACATACGAGATTTTGTCTGCTAACTCTTATATCCATGACATGTTTAGATGTAAGCAGTCACAAAACATATCCCTGTGAGTAGTTTGGGCCTTCATGCCTTGTTTCTATCATGAGTGTAAATGCTAAACTAGGTGCTAGTTAGATTTGCATAATATCTAGGGTACATGAACAATCAGACATGGGATAGCGGTAAGATGACATTGGACTTTGCTTTTGCTCTTCTTCCACATTTTCATTTTAAACATTTTTACCCTCAAAACACATATTTTGTACACCATGTACAACTCTACCAAACACCCAAAAGCCTTTTGGCCAAGTGAGTTGAGTGCTCGACTGGGACCGCTAAATTGGAGTTACACGTCAAGCAAGGGAATGACAAGGGAGCCCTTAGAGGATCGCTAACAAAACAATGTCAAAAGAAGGCCAAACAAAACGAGACTTGGAGGCTTCTGCCAAAGACAGAGAGGATGACAGACCAAACAAAAGTTGTACTTGCTTTGCTTAAAAAAAAAAAAACATAATAATAAATAAAAAAGTGGTGTTCAAAGAACGCCAAGACAACAACAAAAGCAAGTACAAAATAAAAAACGGCCAAATATCAATGGCAAAATTGATCTCAAAAAGAAAAAAAAAACATTTCCTGCGAAGATTCAAGGATTTGGGCATGATGCCCTCAAAACAAACCAGAAGGAACATCTACAGCAAAGATTCAAGAATTTTTGCACTTTGCTTTCACCACGATCAAGTCATTAAGCATCGTTCACCGCAATTTATCCTCATCGCAATCAATCGTCGAGCGCAAAACTCATTAAAACCTTTCGTCGAAAAAACACAATCCTTTCTTCTACAAATTCCTCCCTTCTTCCTCCCTCACAAGGTCCTTTCGATTATTAGCAGACCCATGCATGTGCATCTTCATTTGAAGTCTATTCACTCGGATTGACATTGCAAATTTAATTTTTGTGCTATGTTTATTGCATTTTTAGGAGTGTAAACACATAGCCCTGTTTCTGAGCGTGAGCGTAAACACTAATATCTGGTGAGGATTGCTTACAGCTGCATGTCATGGGAAAGTCTTGTTCTTGAGGTCGTTATTTCCTGAACAAGATGTAGACGTTATCTAGATTTGAATCCATCATGCTCACATAACGAAAATTGGACAATATTTAGCAAAAAAAAAAAAATGCTTAAATTTATTTTCTTAAACAAAGAAATCATTTTCATTCCAAAATAAAAAAACTTGGGGGCAAGCCATGGGTTAAATGTAGGAATATTTGATGTTTCTCACATTATCATTTGCTATCTTTATTTCCATCTGTTGCTGCTTCGTATTTGCTTCCTTCCTATTTGCAAGACACAGATACGCTTATTTGGAATCACGCCACTCCATGGTTCTTCGATTGCAACATCGTTGTAATACCTTCGTCTTGGATTTTCATAAAAAACCAATCAACATCGAATAGAGCACGTTACTACTCCACAACCATGGGTCTTCTATGAAGGAATCTTTGTAAAACCCTCACCTTGGATTTTCATTAAAAATCCAATCAACAAACGAATGGAGTGCGTTACCACTCCTAAATCAAATTCATGTGGCGGATCACGCTCCCTTACATTCAAATCAATTTCAATCCATACGGTAAGTTCAAGGTAAGACTTACTTTCCCTTTACACCCTTTTGTTTAGTGTTATGATAGGTCACATCCCCACATACACCTTGTCATTTAAAAAGTTGTGATTGGTCATGTCCCCACATCTTGTCTGTTTAGTGTTGTGATAGGTCACGCCCCCACATACACCTTGTCATTTAAAAGTTATGATTGGTCATGTCCCCACATCTTGTCTGTTTAGCGTTGTGTTCAGGTCACGTCCCCACATCGTGTCATTTAAAAAGTTGTGATTGGTCACGTCCCCACATCTTGTCAGTTTAGTGTTGTGATAGGTCACGCCCCCACATACACCTTGTCATTAAAACGTTGTGATTAGTCACGTCCCCACATCTTGTCTGTTTAGTTTTGTGATAGGTCACGTCCCCACATACACTTTGTCTATCTAAAATACTCCTCCTTGAGCGACTACTTTCCTGTCTATCTAAATACTCCTCTTTGAGCGACTACTTTCTTGTCTATCTATATAACTCCTCCTTGAGAGACTACTTTCTTGTCTATCTATATCAGTCCTCCTTGAGCGACTATACTTTCAGCACCAGCGTCCGGAGAGCGATAGCCTCGCACGGTCGTGTAGTTATACTTTCAGCACCAACGTAAGGAGAGCGATATCCTCGCACGGTCGTGTAGTGACACTTTCAGCACCAGCGTCCGGTCATGTAGTTACATTTTCCACAACAACGTTCAGAGTGCGATAGCCTCGAACGAACATGCGTTCCACATTTCCACAACAACGTTCGGAGAGTGATAGCCTCGCACGAACATGCCTTCCACATTTCCACGTCAATGTTTGGAGAGCGATAGCCTCGCACGAACCTACATCAACATTTTCCACAACGACTTCCGGCAATTGCGGTATCCCCGCTCAGATCTCATCTCTTCATCGATTTCCGACAATTGCGGTATCCCCGCTCAAATCTCATCTCTTCATCGACCTCCGATAATTGCGGTATCCCCGCTCGGATCTCTTATCTTCATCGACCTCCGACAATTGCGGTATCCCCGCTCGGATCTCTTATCTTCATCAACCTCCGATAATTGCGGTATCCCCGCTCGGATCTCTTATCTTCATCAACCTCCTATAATTGCGGTATCCCCGCTCGGATCTCTTATCTTCATCAACCTCCGACAATTGCGGTATCCCCGCTCGGATATCTTATCTTCATCAATGTCCGAAGTTTGCAGTATCCCCGCTCGAATCTCTTCTCTTCCTCAACGTCCGAAGTTTGTGGTATCCCCGCTCGAATCTCATCTCTTCCTCATTATCAGAGCCATTTCCCTCAATATCCGACCAAAGGTAAGTTGCCTTAAACCAAAGGTACGTTACAACTCTCGTTTACAAAATTTTGTCATTTAAATTCATGTCTATCTACTACTCCTCCTTGAGCGACTATATCTTTGAATTCATGTCTAATTAAATACTTCTCCTTGAGCGACCATGTCTTTACATAATTCTACATTTCTGCATAATTATTACTTGAGTGACTATCTTTCAATTCATGCATAATCCCACACTTTAAACCGGTTATGATGTATTCAAAACATGGTAAGGACTTAGGGCAACTGTCTTTACTGCTTATCAAAAATTTCAGTTACACTGTATTTTTGATCAGACAGTAAAGAGGGGGCAACTGTTGCTACCTAAATTTTGACTTCGTCACAACCTTTTTCGCATTTTTATTACTCTATCGCATTTAATAGCTTGTCTAGGTCAAATCTATGTCGATTCTTGGTCCTAGGCTAGTTTGTTTAAAATTCCGTGTCATTTCGTGCCTTTTTAGTTTTTCGTAGTTTCGACTGTCTTAACGCGGACTTCTTTCGATCCCGAGTAAGTTTCCTGGGACCGTGGGTCGGACGCGTATTTTCTTTAATTGATAATTACGTATTATTTTTCTCTTTCACGCCATCTCGTTCAGTTTCATTTAATTTTTATCGTAAGGACATTTATTTTGCGTTCGAACGCTTTGACATTTCCGAAAGAAAATAAACACGTTAAATCAAACTTCCCATTTATTTACTCTATACTAGTTTTCTTGTCTTATTTTTCTATACGTCGTGGTTTCCTCGGCTCGGATTTATTTTCACTTTCGTACGATTTTGCTCGTACCAAAATATCCCGTTCGTGTCCAAAAGCAAGCCTTAATGGCAATTAATGCATGTTTATCCAAAAATTGCCTCTCCTTTCTTCCTAGCTAGGGTTGCCGACTCCCTTGTGATGATCACAAACTTCCCATCAGAAATCCTTGGCAACACAAAGCCCTAGGTTGGCCTCCACTCCAGTCATCCTTATCCCTCCACCTCCTCCGACAATTCTTGACCAAGCATTTACCTCCAAACTGACTCCACTTCCCTCTATAAATAGCAAGCTTCATCCAACAAATCAAGGGCACCAAAATCTCCTCTTAATCACCATTTCTTGCTCATCCTTCTTGGTCCAAAACTCTCCTGGAGAGGTAAGCTTTCTCACTCTAGCTTTTCTTTAACTTTCATTTTCTTCCTTAATGCATGAATAAATTGCTCAAACTTGGTTCAAATGCTTAGTTTTTATGCCAATTTCATTTCCCTTGCCTCAATTTAATTACGTGTTTCCTTGAGTAATTAATAGCCATAATGCATGTTAATTAGTTTGTTTTTCCTTTGTTAAAAGTGCCACTGTTTTCATTTAATTTTCTTGCCATATTTGTGACCTTGAATTGCTGCTATGCTACTGGTTTTATTTGGGGTGGTTTGAACGTGTTTCGTGGAGTTGGCTCCACCTTGGTAGCCGACGTTGTGGTGAAGAAGAAGAAGAAGAAAAGGTTAGGCGGGAAAGAAAAAGAAAGAAGAAAGGTGGTGGGCTTCGGCCCACCTTTGTTTTAAATTGCCAAGCCCATTTTTTAATACCTAAACTTCAAATATGGGGCTCGACCCATTTATTTTTCGTCAAATTGTGTAAAACGTTCGTATGCTTGCATGATTCAAATGATTTGTTTTATGACATGTTTAAATTATTGTGAAATTTTAATATGCTTGCATGTTATAAATAAATTAATTATTAGTTATGCCATGCTTTAATTGTTATAAATTGCTCTTTTGAAATAAATGAATTAATCGATTACTCATTAGCCACGTCTAATTAATTATTTACTTGTTTCCTATGTCTAATTAATTATTTATGTGTTTGGCATGAAATAAATTGCTTATTTGTTCATCATGTTTATTTAAATATTCATTTATCAAATTAAATAAATATTGCATGCGCTCTTTATTATTTATTTATTTTTAAAGCCATCGCTAACGCTTTCAATTCGCAAGGTAGATCAAGATCACGCAACGCGAGTACGCTTTCTATAGCCTCTTTTATTTATTTAATGTTTTTTTGCAAATATTATTTGTATACATGGTATTTAAAAATGCTAAAAACTCATACTTTTACGCATGATAAAATCAATCCACATGCTTACATGTTTAAATCACTTGCTTTGTTTATACCCTGAAATTAATTGCTATATATTGATATGTGAGCATGGTGGCTTCGAATCCTATACGGTTATGTGCATTCATAAAAATGTGTGATGTTAGTATTTATCCATGATAGGATCACGTAGTAATTAATTAATCATGCATGGCCCGATGATGAAAAAGGAGGAATGTCCGCTCTAGTATAACGAACAAACGGTAACCCCATCCTTCGTGTCCCGATCGGAAATAACATGTCCATACAAGAATGCTAAGATGTAACGTCACTTTTGAGGGCCCAAGTCGTGTAAAAAATGTTTAAGTAATTAGAAAGTGGCCCAATTCTGTAAGCGGATTCGGTTGACATGCTTCGATCATTGGCCTATGTAAATGATTGGAAAGTGGCCCGTTTCCGTGGGAGGGATTGGTTGACATGCTTCGATCATTAAACAAACCTTTGTATATCAAAATTGTTTTCCAAACACCTTTCTATCGGTAACCTTTTAAGTATGTGACTTGGGTGCCTAACACCTTCCCAAGTCCATAATACGACCTCGAACCTTCGTTCTTGGGTTTTTTTATTTTATCCCATGACATTAGGTTCCCTAAACCTTAGAAAATAGGGTGGCGACTTCATTGCATTATGCGAAGCATCTATTTATGCTTAGCATCCGTCCCTAACCTTAAACTCATTTTCAATGAAAAAGGGGGTGCGACAGTTTGGCGACTTCACTAGGGACTAGTAGGGTCGAAGTCGGTTTTTTTAGGTGTTTTTTATTTATTTACTTGCTTTGATGAACTATTTTCGTGACTATTTGTTATACGCTTTGATGAACTGTCATACACATCTCATGCATAGGCCCTCCACCTAGGGGTCGCCATACCAAATAAGTTAGAACGAGTAGTAGTGACGCCTCGGGACTCATGTCCTAGGTAGTGTTCGCGAACTCCACTCGGACAAACACTTAAAGCTAGCCGAAAGGTGTCCTGGTTCCGCAAGGAATTGGTTGAAGCTTGCCGACACTTTATGGACCATTCTATGGTATTGTCCGGGAGCTTTCAGCCGTTAGAGTCTAGTCGATGACAAAAGTCCTCATCACGTGCATCATACTTATTTTATCGTGGCTTGGTTTACCACGTTTTCTACCGTTCTTCTCCTTTCCGCACCCTTTTTAGTAATGCATGTAAAGAACCTAGTAACACATTTTGTGGAAATTACTAATACTAGAACTCTGTTTTATTTTTCCCAGGACCCATCCTGCTTGTTCAAAATGCCAGCGCCCACGTTACTTTCACTTAATACTTTTGGGGGAAGAAGTTTTGGGAACCAAGCTGCACGAGGGGATATGTTGAAATCCGGTTTCATTCCCGATATTACGGCGAAGATTGGGATAGAGGAAATGGCGATGCAAAAAGGAGAAATTGCGTCATTAGAATATTTTTGGAATGAACAAATAGATCCCGACTTCCAAGGTTGACGACTCCAAAGAAAAGATCACGCATCGGCTACCTACGGATTTTTATATTTTCACCCCATGTAATAATGTTCCTAGACTTTTGTCTACTAACCATTTTTAGATAGATCGAGATAGTCGATCGAGCTTGTAAACGGTTGTAACCCCTGCTTGAAAAAAGAAAAAAAAATGAAAATAATAAAAGAGGGGTTTAATTGACAAAATTCATACTCATTCGGTTACCTATGGAATAAGTGCCTTTACCTTTTAGAGAAATATTGATGTTCATTCAAAGGCATCAGACGACGAGTACCTACAAATATATATAACCTCCCCCAAAATAACCACATATAAAGCCCACGAAAAAAAAAGCACAAAGGACTGACCTTGGAAATAACAACACGCTAAAAAAAAAAAAATTCAGAACACAAGGAAGAGTTATTTTGGGTTCAGCCGCACACACTTTTACCTTGGCCAATATGAATGCGTTTAGCTCTAAATTTTTACTCAACCAAAACATAAAAGATGTTGGAAACAGGTTGAAATTTACCCATGAAAAATTTCAAAAAGTTCTGGGCGGCCAATCTCTCACAAAAAAAATTGGAACGACAGGCCAGCTGCTCCTCTCGGCCTCAGCTGCGTAATCTTTTGTCTTGGCCAAAAGAGACACCTTTGGCTCTGAATTTCCACTCGGCCAAAACACGAAAGATGTTCAGCACACATAGAAGTATACCCATACCAAATTTCAGAACGTTCTGGGTGTATTTTGAGAGTCATATGGAAATCAAAGCAGTGGCTAGCGTGAATCACGCTAAGATCTTAGCGTAGTCACGCTAAGCACTTTTTCCTTAGTGTGATCACGCTAAGACCTTAGCGTAATCATGCTAAGGATTTTCAAAAAATCACCAAATTCTCTTCAGCAGCTAACGTGATTCACGCTAAGACCTTACCGTGATCACGCTAAGCCATAAGAAGTTGCGTAAGTTATCAGCTGCGCAATCGTTTTCCTCGACCAAAATGGATAGGAATTTCCAGGAATTTCCGCTCGATCAAAACACAAAATATGTAGGCAACAAGTTTCATAATACCCTCTCCAAATTTCAGATCTTTCTGAGCAGTATACCTCTCACAAAAAAATTAGAATGCAAAGATTGCTGTTTCTTCTTGGTCTCAGCCGCGCGCTCTTTTGTTTTGGCCAATGTCGAACAATTGACTAGGAATTTCCTCTCCGACAAAAACTGAAAGATGTTCATAACATAGGAAATATTTCCCACACCAAATTTCAGAAAGTTCTGGGCCACACATCTCTCGAAAATAAATTAGACGTGAAGATAGCTGCTCTCCTCGGTCTCAGCTGCGCGTTCTTTTGTTTTGGCTGATATAGCCACAATTGGCTCGGAATTCCCTCTTGGATAAAGCACGAAAGATGTTCATAACACATTTAATATTTCCCATACCAAAAATGGGATTTTTTCGAGCAGCACATCGCTGGAAAATAATTTGGACGTAAGGAGGACAGTTTTCTCGGCCTCAGCTGCGCGTTCTTTTGTTATGGCTGATATATCCGCAATTGGCTCGGAATTCCCTCTTGGACAAAGCACGAAAGATGTTCATAACACATTGAAGACTTCCCATACCAAAGATTATATATTTTCGAGCAGCACATCGCTGGAAAATAATTCGGACGTAAGGAGGACAGTTTTCTTGGTCTCAGCCGCGCGATCTTTTACCTGGGCCAATATGGGTACAATGGACTCAGAATTTCCCATTGGACAAAACACAAAAAATGTTGATAACGGATTGAAGTATGCTCGTGCCAAAAATCAAATTTTTTTGGGCGACGGATCTCTCGCAAAACAATTTAGAGATTTTCCGAGCATGATGACTTTAGCTACTTACTCTGGGTCGCTTCAAGGGTTTTCATTGGTAGCATCCAAGATCACGTTATGTCGTTGGAATGAGTAAAAGCTTCCTTCGCATCTCCACCAAAAATGCCGATCCAAGATGTGCTCGTCTCTCGTTCACCATAAAATTATCAAGTGAAAGTGTGGCCGGAAGAGGGAACAAGCAGCGTGGAGGCCTCGAGATTGCATCGCCCATACTCACTTTTATTTCTTTTCACTTGTCTCTTTCAAGTTAACGATGGCTACCAGGAAGCGAGCTAACCCCCCCACCATTCGTCAAATTTTGTGTGGTGGACGGAGGCATGAAGGAAAGCCGTACACATAGTCGAGCCTACGACTTTAAACAAGGGCACTTTGTGGGAGGCAACCCACGTGTTCTTTTCAATTTTTCTGTTTTTGTTAAATTCAACATCTTGGGATACTTTTTCCCTATGAATTTACTATTTAATTGTCTCTTCATTTCAGGTGCAACGAGACTTGTAAACTTGGGGGCAAGCGAATGAAGTGACGACCAAAGGAAGGCGTTGAAAAATGTCAAAGCTCATTTTTCAAGGGAGTTGTCCTTTACGTTTTTACAATTTCCCCTTCCGCAATTTATGTTTTTGCAATTTACATTTCCGTAGTTTACATTTCAGGTGCAACGAGACTTGTAAGCTTGGGGACAAGCAAGTGGAGTGATGACCAAAAGAAGGTGTCGAAAAATGTCAAAGCTCATTTTTCAGGTGAGTTTGTCCTTTACCTTTTGCAATTTCCCTTTCCGCAATTTACGTTTCCGTAATTTATGTTTTCACAATTTACATTTCCACAATTTACATTGTCCATAATTATAGAAATTCCTACGATTTACGCTGTTACAACCATACGCGTGTACCGTTTAGTTTTCTCAAAAATTTTTTTTTTTTAGTACATGTACTACTTGGGCTAAAAAGAAGGAAAACAAAAAAAATCCCACGTTTTTTTGAACCTTTTAAATCAAAGCATTCATCATTTTGCGTTCATTGGAAATTGTATGAACATACGAGATTTTGTTTGTTAACTCTTATATCCATGACATGTTTAGATGTAAGCAGTCACAAAACATATCCCTGTGAGTAGTTTGGGCCTTCATGCCTTGTTTCTTTCATGTGTGTAAATGCTAAACTAGGTGCTAGTTAGATTTGCATAATATCTAGGGTACATGAACAATCAGACATGGGATAGCGGTAAGATGACATTGGACTTTGCTTTTGCTATTCTTCCACATTTTCATTTTTAACATTTTTACCCTCAAAACACATATTTTGTACACCATGCACAACTCTACCAAACACCCAAAAGCCTTTTGGCCAAGTGAGTTGAGTGCTCGACTGGGACCGCTAAATTGGAGTTACACGTCAAGCAAGGGAATGACAAGGGAGCCCTTAGAGGATCGCTGACAAAACAATGTCAAAAGAAGGCCAAACAAAACAAGACTTGAAGGCTTCCGCCAAAGACAGAGAGGATGACAGACCAAACAAAAGTTGTACTTGCTTTGCTTAAAAAAAAACAACATAATAAAAAAGTAGAAGAGGTGTTCAAAGAACGCCAAGACAACAACAAAAGCAAGTACAAAATAAAAAACGGCCAAATATCAATGGCAAAATTGATCTCAAAAAGAAAAAAAAATCTTTTCCTGCGAAGATTCAAGGATTTGGGCATGATGCCCTCAAAACAAACCAGAAGGAACATCTATAGCAAAGATTCAAGAATTTGTGCACTTTGCTTTCACCACGATAAAGTCATTAAGCATCGTTCACCACAATTTTTCCTCATCGCAATCAATCGTCGTGCGCAAAACTCATTAAAACCTTTCGTCGAAAAAACACAATCCTTTCTTCTACAAATTCCTCCCTTCTTCCTCCCTCGCAAAGTCCTTTCGATTATTAGCAGACCCATGCATGTGCATCTTCATTTGAAGTCTATTCACTCAGATTGACATTGAAAATTTAATTTTTGTGCTATGTTTATTGCATTTTTAGGAGTGTAAACACATAGCCCTGTTTCTGAGCGTGAGCGTAAACACTAATATCTGGTGAGGATTGCTTACAGCTGCATGTCATGGGAAAGTCTTGTTCTTGAGGTCGTTATTTCCTGAACAAGATGTAGACGTTATCTAGATTTGAATCCATCATGTTCATATAACGAAAATTGGACAATATTTAGCGAAAAGAAATGCTTAAATTTATTTTCTTAAACAAAGAAATCATTTTCATTCCAAAATAAAAAAACTTGGGGGCAAGCCATGGGTTAAATGTAGGAATATTTGATGTTTCTCACATTATCATTTGCTCTCTTTATTTCCATCTGTTGCTGCTTCGTGTTTGCTTCCTTCCTATTTGCAAGACACAGATACGCTTCGTTGGAATCACGCCACTCCATGGGTCTTCGATCGCAACATCGTTGTAATGCCCTCGTCTTGGATTTTCATCAAAATCCAATCAACATAGAATGGAGCACGTTACTACTCCACAACCATGGGTCTTCGATGAAGGAATCTTTATAAAACCCTCACCTTGGATTTTCATTAAAAATCCAATCAACAAACGAATGGAGTGCGTTACCACTCCCAAATCAAATTCATGTGGCGGATCACGCTCCCTTACATTCAAATCAAATTCAATCCATACGGTAAGTTCAAGGTAAGACTTACTTTCCCTTTACACCCTTTTGTTTAGTGTTGTGATAGGTCACGTCCCCACATACACCTTATCATTTAAAAAGTTGTGATTGATCACGTCTCCACATCTTGTCTGTTTAGTGTTGTGATAGGTCACGCCCCCACATACACCTTGTCATTTAAAAGTTATGATTAGTCATGTCTCCACATCTTGTCTGTTTAACGTTGTGTTCAGGTCACGTCCCCACATCGTGTCATTTAAAAAGTTGTGATTGGTCACGTCCCCACATCTTGTCAGTTTAGTGTTGTGATAGGTCACGCCCCCACATACACCTTGTCATTAAAAAGTTGTGATTGGTCACGTCCGCACATCTTGTCTGTTTAGTGTTGTGATAGGTCACGTCCCCACATACACTTTGTCTATCTAAAATACTCCTCCTTGAGCGACTACTTTCCTGTCTATCTAAATACTCCTCCTTGAGCGACTACTTTCTTGTCTAGCTATATAACTCCTCCTTGAGCGACTACTTTCTTGTCTATCTATAAAACTCCTCCTTGAGCGACTATACTTTCAGCACCAGCGTCCGGAGAGCGATAGCCTCGCACGGTCGTGTAGTTATACTTTCAGCACCAGCGTCCGGAGAGCGATAACCTCGCATGGTCGTGTAGGGACACTTTCAGCACCAGCGTCTGGAGAGCGATAGCCTCGCACGGTCATGTAGTTACATTTTCCACAACAACGTTCGGAGAGCGATAGCCTCGCACGAACATGCCTTCCATATTTCCACAACAACGTTCGGAGAGCGATAGCCTCGCACGAACCTACATCAACATTTTCCACAACGACTTCCGGCAATTGCGGTATCCCCGCTCAGATCTCATCTCTTCATCGATTTCTGACAATTGCGGTATCCCTGCTCAGATCCCATCTCTTCATCGAGCTCCGACAATTGCGGTATCCCCGCTCGGATCTCTTATATTCATCAACCTCTGACAATTACGGTATCCTCGCTCGAATCTCTTATCTTCATCAACCTCTGATAATTGCGGTACCCCGCTCAGATCTCTTATATTCGTCAACCTCCGAAAATTGCGGTATCCCCGCCCGGATCTCTTATCTTCATCAACCTCCGACAATTGTGGTATCCCCGCTCGGATCTCTTATCTTCATCAACGTCCGAAGTTTGCGGTATCCCCGCTCGAATCTCTTCTCTTCCTCAACGTCCAAAGTTTGCGGTATCCTCGCTCGAATCTCATCTCTTCCCTCAATATCCGACCAAAGGTAAGTTGCCTTAAACCAAAGGTACGTTACAACTCTCATTTACAAAATTTCGTCATTTAAATTCATGTTTATTTACTACTCCTCCTTGAGCGACTATATCTTTGAATTCATGTCTAATTAAATACTCCTCCTTGAGCGACCATGTCTTTACATAATTCTACATTTCTGCATAATTATTACTTGAGTGACTATCTTTCAATTCATGCATAATCCCACACTTCAAACCGGTTATGATGTATTCAAAACATCGTAAGGACTTAGGGCAACTATCTTGACTGCTTATCAAAAATTTCAGTTACACTGTATTTTTGATCAGACAGTAAAGAGGGGGCAACTGTTGCTACCTAAATTTTGACTTCGTCACAACCTTTTTCGCAATTTTATTCGTCTATCGCATTTAATAGCGTGTCTAGGTCAAATCTCTGTCGATTCTTTGTCCTAGGCTAGTTTGTTTAAAATTCCGTGTCATTTCGTGCCTTTTTAGTTTTTCGTACTTTCGACTGTCTTAATGCGAACTTCTTTCGATCCCGAGTAAATTTCCCGGGACCGTGGGTCGGACGCGTATTTTCTTTAATTGATAATTACGCACTATTTTTCTCTTTCACGCCACCTCGTTCAGTTTCGTTCAATTTTTGTCCTAAGGAAATTTATTTTGCGTTCGAACGCTTTGACATTTCCGAAAGAGAAAATAAACAGGTTAAATCAAACTTCCCATTTATTTACTATATACTAGTTTTCTTGTCTTATTTTTCTATACGTCGTGGTTTCCTCGGCTCGGATTTATTTTCACTTTCGTACGATTTTGCTCGTACCAAAATATCCCGTTCGTGTCCAAAAGCATGCATTAATGGCAATTAATGCATGTTTATCCAAAAATTGCCTCTCCTTTCTTCCTAGCTAGGGTTGCCGACTCCCTTGTGATGATCACAAACTTCCCATCAGAAATCCTTGGCCACACAAAGCCCTAGGTTGGCCTCCACTCCGGTCATCCTTATCCCTCCACCTCCTCCGACAATTCTTGACCAAGCATTTGCCTCCAAACCGACTCCACTTCCCTCTATAAATAGAAAGCTTCATCCAACAAATCAAGGGCACCAAAATCTCCTTTTAATCACCATTTCTTGCTCATCCTTCTTGGTCCAAAACTCTCCTAGAGAGGTAAGCTTTCTCACTCTAGCTTTTCTTTAATTTTCGTTTTCTTCCTTAATGCATGAATAAATTTCTCAAACTTGGTTCAAATGCTTAGTTTTTATGCCAATTTCATTACCCTTGCCTCAATTTAATGACGTGTTGCCTTGAGTAATTAATAGCCATAATGCATGTTAATTAGCTTATTTTTCCTTTTTTAAAAGTGCCACTGTTTTCATTTAATTTTCTTGCCATATTTGTTGCCTTGAATCGCTGCTATGCTACTGGTTTTATTTGGGGTGGTTTGAACGTGTTTCGTGGAGTTGGCTCCACCTTGGTAGCCAGCCATGGTGGCTAGCGTTGTGGTGAAGAAGAAGAAGAAGAAAAGGTTAGGCGGGAAAGAAAAAGAAAGAAGAAAGGTGGTGGGCTTCGACCCACCTTTGTTTTAAATTAAAATTTGGGCTTGGCACCCAAAATTCAAACGTGGGGCCCGACCCATTTATTTTTCGTCAAATTGTGTAAAACGTTCGTATGCTTGCATGATTCAAATGATTTGTTTATGCCATGTTTAAATTATTGTGAAATTTTAATATGCTTGCATGTTATAAATAAATTAATTATTAGTTATGCCATGCTTAAATTGTTATAAATTAATCGATTACTCATTAGCCATGTCTAATTAATTATTTACTTGTTTCGTATGTCTAATTAATTATTTATTTGTTTGGCATGAAATAAATTGCTTATTTGTTGATCATGTTTATTTAAATATTCATTTATCAAATTAAATAAATATTGCATGCGCTCTTTATTATTTATTTATTTTTAAAGCCATCGCTAACTCTTTCAATTCGCAAGGTAGATCAAGATCACGCAACGCGAGTACACTTTCTATAGCCTCTTTTATTTATTTAATATTTTTTTGCAAATATTATTTGTATACATGGTATTTAAAAATGCTAAAAACTCATATTTTGACGCATGATAAAATCAATCCACATGCTTACATGTTTAAATCACTTGCTTTGTTTATACCCTGAAATTAATTGCTATATATTGATATGTGAGCAAGGTGGCTTCGAATCCTATACGGTTATGTGCATTCATAAAAATGTATGATGTTAGTATTTATCCATGATAGGATCAAGTAGTAATTAATTAATCATGCATGGCCCGATGATGAAAAAGGAGTAACGTCCGCTCTAGCATAACGAACAAATGGTAACCCCGTCCTTCGTGTCCCGATCATTAATAACATGTCCCTACGAGAATGCTAAGATGTAACGTCACCTTTGAGGGCCCAAGTCATGTAAAAAATGTTTAAGTAATTGGAAAGTGGCCTAATTCTGTAAGCAGATTCGGTTGACATGCTTCGATCATTGGCCTATGTAAATGATTGGAAAGTGGCCCGTTTCCGTGGGAGGGATTGGTTGACATGCTTCGATCATTAAACAAATCTTTGTATATGAAAATTGTTTTCCAAAAACCTTTCTACCGCTAACCTTTTAAGGATGTGGCTTGGGTGCCTAACACCTTCCCAAGTCCATATTACGTCCTCGAACCTTCGTTCTTTGGTTTAGACCACATGTGCCTTAGTTTTTTTATTTTATGCCATGACATTAGGTTCCCTAAACCTTAGAAAATAGGGTGGCGAGTTCATTGCATTATGCGAAGCATCCATTTATGCTTAACATCAGTCCCGAACCTTAAACTCATTTTCAACGAAAAAGGAGGTACGATAGGGGTACCCTCCAAGTGATTTGAATAGGAGGAAAGTAGGATTGGAAAGGGGTTCCTCCCAATCTATAGCAGAGTTATGAGAGAGAAGGAGAAAATCTAAAGGTCGATGATCGATTAAACAAGGAATGCACTCACGAATTCACCCTTGCCAGGAGTTTACCTCAAGACAGTTCACAATCAACCTCAACCTGCAATCTTAGCTAAGATCGCCTTCTGCTTAAGATTGCCTCTATTTATTTTATCATTGCTTGTTCTCTTTTATGCTTTGTTTACTTTAATTGCAGGAACAAAACCCCCTCAACTCCAGTGACGAGGAAGTCGAGTCAAGACTACGAAACCCCAACAAGATCTCTGTGGACGAACCTCTTATCATGACCTACGAGTCCCTTGTGGATGAGTGATAAGTTGTATTCCTACCCCATTTCTATATCTTTTTTACAATTAAATTTGATGCCCTCGACACGCAATCAAATTTTGGCGCCGTTGCCGGGGATCTTTTGACGGTGTTTCTTCTAGTTTTGTTTTTATTTTTGTCTTTTGCAATTGATGACCAGGTCCTCAAAGGAAGATATACTACCTTTGAATCTGGAACTTACAAAAGCTGAAGCACAAAACAGAAAGAAAGCCAAGAGAAAGACTAATGGTGAATTTTCAGGGACACAAACAGAATCTGGTCCCAGCAACAATCTAGGCTAAGATTCAGGCCCAGCTGAAAACTCAATACCAATCATGGAGGAAAAACAACAAGAACAGACGATGAGGGAACAAAATAGAGGGGAAAAACGAGTGACCTACTTCTGTATTAATCTACCCCCGATGGCTAATGATTGGTCTATCAAGACAAACATCATAGCCAACTTAACCAAGTTCCATGGCCACTCAAACAAGAATCCGTATAACCATTTGAGGAACCTTCACCTCCAATGTGATACCCTAAAACCAGTGGGAGTAACAATCGAGAGAGCCAAACTGAAGTCATTTCCTTAGTCTCTCGAAGACTCAGCTCAGAATTGGTTCTATAGCTTGCCCCATAACACCATTACAACATGGGGAGACATGTCCGCTACCTTCTTGAACAAATATTGGAACGCGACTAAGGCAGGAGTAGCCAAAAAAAGTTTAGTTTTCGTTCAGCAGAGGGGAGGAGAGAGTTTGAGCGAGTATCATCAAAGGTTTAGAGACCTTCAAGATATTTTCCCTACCCATGGAGTGGCTGACCATCTCCTAATCCAATATTTCTATGATGGAATGTATGTGAAGGATAAGGAAAGGTTAGATGCAGCCGCTGGAGGAGCACTTCAGGATCTTACACCAACAAGAGCAAAATTACTTCTCCAAACAATGGTTGACAATTGCCAAAACAACACCTCATCCGAGAGAAATTCTACACCTTCTTCTTTGAATGCTATAAATATGGAAAATAAGCTTGATAAGATTACTAACATTTTGATGAATCTTTCTACAGGTGCCACATCTCAGGTACAAACTACAGCAGCAACAACTAATCATATGCCTTTGGTTTGCGGGATTTGCCAACAACTAGATCATCCAACCCATAGTTGTTACATGGTGGAACAACCGGGTGATCCAACCCCAATCCCAGTAAATGCAGCATATGCTTACAATCAAGAACAATCTAGTTGATAACAATAGACCTATCGCCAGGGGCATTTTTGCCTTTACGCCCAGCGTTAGGGACCAGAATCTGTTGTCCCTACCGGGCTAGCAACCTCGAGGCCTTTGCCTCTCAACATACGGTTGGTGCCGGGATGGTTGACATCAACGGGGGGGGGGGGGGGGGGGTCTCACTCGTTAACCAGCCTCATGAACGACGTTTTCCTATCCCAGCCGCGGTACGACACCCCCTACCGAGCGCAGACGTTACCCTCTTGTCGGGCTAACGCCCACATTGGGAGCTAACCCGGAACACCCCCCTAACGAGAAATTTCAACCGCTTGTCAAGCCTGATATCCCCTCTAACGAGATCTTCTCAGAAAGATACCATTTTCTGCCTATAAATACCCCCATGATCAAAGAAGGAGGTAAGCTTAAGATCGCTACTCAAACCTCTACTAATTGAAACAATCTTACTGACTTAAGTATCGGAGTGTTTACGCCGGAGACCCCCTCCGGCGCTTTGCAGGAATCTTAGACGACAGTGAACAGTGAAGCCAGCAAGCCATCTTCCCCAACAATCCTTCAGCAGAACTCCAAATCTTATCAAAGTGGTGCTTTCATTGAGAGCTTTGCTCCTATTAAGTGAGCGTCCTTAATAGCCAAGCTCGGTGTTTTCCTTGAAGATTGCGGGATTATGGCTTCTGATTTAGATACTCCACTATCCTAGTCCTCTAGCCTCCCTTTCGCCACCCGCAGAGCGCTTTTCCCTTTTGCCACTTCCGACGTTTCTACTATGGCATAGGAATTTCCCCTAGGAGCGTCAGATCCTTCCCTTCAGCAAACATTGGGAACACCCACCTCGCAGATGTATAGTTCATTCTCCCAAATCGTAGCACCTAGTTATTCTACTCCCATCCTGGAGAGGCCTGTAGCGGATAGTGCGGGCAATCTTCTTGTAAGCTCGATATCAACTCTCCGTGCTCAGTTAGATCATCTGACCGAGCTAGCCGCAGGGTTCACACCTCATGTTTCTGGACCTAGTGTACCCTCTTAGATAATTTTTACTCCATCTATTGTCGCTAATCGACCCTTATCACCTCGACAATCCCGGGGCATTCCATTAAGCTTACCTGCGACATCAGACCCTCCCGGTTTCATGCAACTTGCGGGCAGACACGCCGAACCTACTGAGCAACACATGAGAGAAATCTCTATTTCCGAAGGGGAACGCTGGCATGGCGAACACAGAGAACCTTGGAATGATAGGCGAGATGAGATGTTTAGGGATTTATCTCCTAGGCGTAGTGAAAGATCAAGCAGTAGGAGGCATCGAACCCGAACACCTAAGAGTCGCAGTCGGTCCCCCAGGCGACACCGTGAGTACGATTTTCGAGATCCAAGACACCTTAGGGAAGTTTCTCCTCCCCGTCGACCTCATGGGATTCCTGATGATAATGCTAGTCATCCGTTCAGCGTCATATAAGACATCATAGAGTTAACCGGCATGTAAAACTTCCCACAGAATCGTATGATGGCACGAAAGATCCCATCTCCCACCTCAATAAAGTGAAAGATTTCGTACAGTTTCAAACCCATAGTGACGCGACGTTATGCCAGATTTTTGTCATGACATTATCAGGCGTAGCACGTCTCTGGTTCGAGGGGCTCCCAGCAGGGTCTATTGATAGTTTTTCTCAGTTGGAAATTAGGTTCAGGAGCCGATTTAGCACGACTGTCCCTATCAGGAAATCCGCGGCAGCATTATTCGATATTCACCAAAAACCGCAGGAGTCGTTGAAGGATTTCTTGAGTCGATTCGATCTTGAAATATCGCTAATACTAGGAGTTACCATCGATTTTGCTGTGGAGGCCTTAAAGCGCAACTGTTGTTATGGGAAGTTACGAGACACACTAATGGTGGACCCACCACTGACTTTAGATGCGCTGAGACTGAAAGCTCACAATTATGCGAGGATGGAGGAGGAGGAGAATAGAGAGAAAATTCAGAATATGCCCCAGGGCACGCATTCGGCTCCTAACGCGCACGCTTACGCGACTCTTGATACTCGCCCAAGCGATGACTATGGCCAACGAAAAGACCACATCCCCAGGACCTCAAACCGGCAAAGGGGTAACTTTTCAAAAGGAAGATCCGGGAATTCCCCTACCAGAAGACAAATGGATCCACCAAAGGGCCGAATATACGATCTTGACCTTCCTTCTCTCATACTTCAAAGAGCAGAAATTTTAGAAATCGTCCAGCAACAGAACCTGCCTATCCGTTATCTAGCTTCTGTGAAACTAGGAGTAATCATGGGAGGAAGGGAAAATGCATTTTGTAAGTTTCACTAAGTCAAGGGACATTCGACAAACGTGTGTAGATCGCCTTGTAGAGGAAGGTTGCCTCGGAGAGTTCGCCACCAAGGTAAGAGAAGAAGCCAGGAATGATCCAGTGGATAGAACAACTGACAACAGACAAACACCTTCTCACGCCACAGGAGCTAATGCCATCCCTATCGGAAGAGGTAGGGAAACACTCACAGTCCATGACGATAATGTTCCTATGATTAATATCATCACGGGTGGAGCGCCCTACCTTGACGAAGCTATACAGCTAGCGCCTAGTTCAGGAGAGAAACGCAAACGAGAGAGCACGCTGGTAAAAAGTGAGGCGATAAGTGCTTTAGATAGGATGGTACTGTCCTTCTCAGAAGAAGACGAGAGAGGTGTTATTTTCCCACACAACGACGCGTTGGTGGTCACACCCGTCATCGGTAACCACGAATTTAGGAGAACACTTATTGATAATGGGAGTGCGGTAAACCTGTTCTCGCTTGAGGCATACAACCTAATGAAGCGTCCTGACGGTGAGCTAACACCTTGTAAAAAGCCAATAATTGGAGTAGATGAGGTCCCAATCCCGGTAACAGGAGTTACATCGTTATCATTATATTTTAGAGAGGACGCGTCCAAACGGTCAGAGGAATTGTTATTCTTGGTTGTAGACCTATCACTGCCCTATAACGCTATACTCGGGTGGTCGTTCCTCAACCGCTTTGGAGCAGTGATATCTCAAAAGCACTTGAAGATGAAATACCCCTCATGGGAGGGGGTAGTTTCGATTAAAGGCGACTAGAAGCTAGCCGCTGAATGTTACTTGCTTATGACCCAAAAGAGCTGCGACCATTACGTATGTGTAGCGGACGACCCATTCGAGGAAAAAGAAGAAAAATGCACCCAACCGGTGGACAACATGGTCCGAGTCCTCGTTAACGGGTTAAGGAAGCGAACTTCCTAGTTAGTGAAAAGCTAAGTCCGGAGGAAAGCGCGCAGCTAGCCCAATTATTGAATAAGTGTAAAGGAGAATTCGCATAGAAGCCAGCGGATATGTCGGGAATCTCGCAGAAAGTGGCAGAGCACCGGCTAAACGTCTACCCTAACGCTAATCCCGTACAACAAAAGCGGCGAGCCAGCTTCCAGCGCATGGCAAATAAAGTCTTCGAGAAGCAAATTGGGAAAAATGTGGAAGCCTACGTGGATGATATATTGGTTTAAAGTCGAAGCTTCAGGGACCCTTTAGCTGACTTAGAAGAAGTCTTTAATGTGATGAAAGAATATAGGATGAAGTTAAACCCCCGCAAATGCATGTTTGCGTTCCAAACAGGGAAGTTCCTGGGGTATGTGGTCACTCAGAAAGGCATTCAGCCTAACCCCTCGAAAATAAAAGCTATCCAGGACATGGTATCACTGCGAACCATTAAAGAAGTGCAGAAACTCACGGGGCGCATTATCGCCCTAGGACGGTTCATTTCTAAACAAGGCGAAAGATGTCTACCATTCTTCAAGATTATCCACAAGAAAGCGCCTTTCGGGTGGACAGAAGAATGTGAGAAGGCATTTGCTGGCATAAAGGCCTACCTCTCGTCTGATCTGGTGCTAACGAGACCCGAGCCAGGTGACACCTTATACTTGTATTTGGGCGTCGCTGACGAGGTGGTCAGTGCTGTCCTCGTACGAAGCGATAACCATATCCATCGTCCAGTATTCTTTATCAGCCATGTGTTAAAAGACGCTGAGTTGCGGTATGCCCGCATTGAGAAAATAACGTTTGCGCTAATACAGGTAACGAGGAAAATGGATAGGTACTTTCAGGCTCACTCTGTGATTGTACTCACGAATCAACCTTTGAGAAGGATATTCAAGAAAATTGAGTCTTCGGGGAGAATGCTAATTTGGGCCATTGAGCTTGAACAATATGGGTTACAGTGCAAATCCTGGCCGTCTGTGAAAGCCCAAATATTAGCAGATTTTATAGCTGAATGCACGTTTACAGAAGACCCGCTGATGGACCTGACCGAAGAGGAAAAAGAAGACTTAGATCTCCCATTTCTAGAATCCTACACTGATTTGTGGATAATCCACGTGGACGGGGCTAAAAATCAAGAGTTAGTAGGGGTAGGAGTCTTTATGGTTGGACCGCATGACGTGCAGATACGATACGCCATCAGAATATTGCAGCCGTTATCTAATAACACGGCAGAGTATGAGGCGTTATTGGCCGGACTCAGAATAGGTAGAAACTTCTCTAGCAAAGTCATACACGACACCGGAATGATGGGAGACCTACGGATAAAAATCTGTGGAGATTCTAAGCTAATAATAGATCAAGTCTTGGGACACTCCCAAGCTGGAGAACCAATCATGATCTGATACCTCGCTAAGGTGAGATCTAAATTATTAGAGATAAAGAAAAGTGGCATGCAGGACAGCTTTGAGCACAACCCCAGAGAAGATAACGCCGAGGCAGACAATCTTGCTAAGCTCGCGGCAAATGCGGAAGTGCTCATACCCAAGGGAGTCTACTATCAAGAAATACCCGTGCCCTCCTTCATGGAGGAACAAGTATCATTCTGTGTTGAAGAAGCTGCTAACGACTGGCGAATCCCCATAATAAAATATTTAAAACATGATGAGTTGCCGGCAGAAAACACTGAAAAGAAAAAAGTTTTGAAGCAAGCGGCACGATGCACGTACTACAATGGAGAACTAATCAGGAGATGTTTCTCTCATCCAGGCGCAAAGTGTATAACAGAACAGGAAGGCCTCCACACTTTGCGAGAAATTCATGAAGGAATATGCGGCATGTATGTGGCTGGCGATACTATGACAGCCCAAGTCTTTCGGGCAGGATTCTACTGGCCCACCATTCGCAGACACTGTCATAACTTTGTATGAACCTACCATAAATGTCAGGAATTCGCTAAAATTCCCTGGAAGCCTGCCGTGGAAATTTCTGAGATAGTCGCTCCTTGCCCGTTTGCTAAGTAGGGCATCAACATTTTAGGTCCTTTCCCAAAAGCCAGGTCTCAACTCAAATTTGTAGTCATGGCGGTAGACTATTTCACGAAGTGGGCAGAAGCAGAAGTGGTAGCCAACATCACCACAGAAACAAATTGGCGTTTCTTCAAACATCAAATCATAATGCGATTCGGGGTACCTCGCATATTGGTCAGTGATAATGGAACACAGTTCACGAGCTAATTTTTTCGAAATCAGTACGCGGAATTTTAGATTGAGCAAAGGTTTTCTTCCGTAGCACATCCACAGACCAATGGTCAGGCAGAAGTGACCAATCGTAGCATCCTTAGTGGCATCGAAAGAAATTTAGAAGGCTCTAAAAAGAAATAGGCAGACGAACTGCCGTATGTGATGTGGGCCTATCGTATGACCGTTAAAGCTAGCACGGGAGAAACACCCTTCGCGTTAGCTTTTGGCACGAAAGCCGTCACCCAGTAGAGATTGACACCTTGAGCATGAGAGTGGCATATTTTAAAGAAGAAATAAACGAAGAAAGGTTACGTGCTAACCTCGATGTGCTACCTGAGAGATAAGGAGAGACTCTTTTGAAAACCCTGCATTACAAGCGAAAGATGGCGCAATACCATAATAGACAAGTCAGAGAGCGATTGCTCAAAGCGGGAGATTTAGTACTCAGGGACAAGCGAGCGGCAGGACAACGCATGGGAAAACTCAGTCCAAACTGGGACGGTCCATATCGTGTCACCCGTGTTATCGGGAAGGGAGCATATCATTTGGAAACACTCGATGGTACCCCCTGACAAAACTCTTAGAACATAGCTCGCTTAAAATTATATCATGCTAGAAACTGATTTGTCTCCTGATTGAGTAATATCAGCATGCTTTAGCAAATGAATCAAGAATATTTCTCGTGCACTCTTTTGTTGATAACATGCAGATAACGAAGAATGCCAGGAGTGAAAATCCTATCCTTGTGAGGCCAATCCTGATCAGATGGCTCATTAAGACGAGGCACGCCCTAGCATACTCAAAGTTTAGTGTTGGGAGTGAAAATCCTATCCTTGTGGTAATCGTGCTATCATAGACGATCCATTAAGACGAGGCACGCCCCAACACCCCCGGGAGTGAAAATCCTATCCTTGTGGCAACCGTGCTAATATAGACGGCCCATTAAGACGAGGCACGCCCCGGCATCCTTGAGAGTGAAAATCCTATCCTTGTGGCGACCGTGCTAATATAAGCGGCCCATTAAGATGAGGCACGCCCCAAGGAGATAGTAACTCCGCCCTGGAAGTGAAAATCCTATCCTTGTGACGACTGTGCTAACATAGACAGCTCATTAAGACGAGGCACGCTCCAGGGGCACGAGGTTTCAACGCTTGGAAGTGAAAATCCTATCCTTGTGATGGTCGGTCCTGATCAGACGACTCACTAAGACGAGGCACGTTCCAAGCCGACCGTTGACAAGTGAAACAACAAGGGATATCCCAGCCAGTAACCGGACGACAAATACCCGGTAAAGTGGAGCTGGAAAGATCTCTATGGCCAAAGTAATGCCCCGGTAAGGCCGATACTAGCAAAACCCCGGCATACGCGGGTGAAGGCCTGTAGAGGCAATTAATGTGTGTCATTACATGTGATTTTTACTAATATGGCAAAGCAACATTTGAGAGTGTGCAGGAAAATTGATGAAATATCAAAATAATGAAGAGACTAACGCCCACAAAGGCAGCAACATTACACAAGAATTTATGGCCATCTACGGGGCATCCCTTATCGTTAGCAGGAGAGTACATCCTCGGTGATAAGAATAATTATATATCATCTTTCACCCACGACATTGGAAGAAGCACTATTTATGTCTGCGATACCTCCTTCCTGATACGGAAAATTATATTCTGCAATACTACGCTGCTTTGATGTCTACTCTAACAATAGAGTGCAGCGGCAGCCTATGCACAATGTAGCAAAGATGGCATCAAACCATTCTCTAAAATGTCACCAAAAAGATGATGCTAAAGCAACGTCAGCTATATGACATGAGGAAATTATCTTCCGAATCTCGATAGAAGGAAAGCGCGACGGAAAAGGTTGCGAAAGATCCTATTGCGGAGGCTAAATTGTTGACGCCTCCAAAGAGAACGCTGCGTTAGCATATTTATATATTTCTTGAGGCAGAAATACCTCAGCAACCCGTATGTGACGTATCGTTATGAAGTTACACTGCAAACGCTGCGGTCGATTTACCACACAAGGTACAATGATCATATCAGTCCGATTCTTATTAACTACTTCGTGATAGAAATATAATAGAACGAACCTTACAAATAAAATTTCAAGTAAAAGAAGTGGCAACCATTCAAGAGAAATCAGAAATAGTCAGATATTACAAACACTTCCAAATAAGGGACAAAATATGCCACCGCCAAAAAAGTCAAAAAGCTAAAAGCACAGAGCTTATGAGGGAGCCGTTGTGTTGTTCCTTGCCCGATCAGCCACCCTCTACCGACAGAAGTCATCATCAGTCACGTGCAGGGCATTTTCATCATAGTAGGCAACAAGATCATTGACCCGAAGGGCGTCTGCTCCATAGTGCTTCATCAAACCATCTGACATGATCATCGCTCCTTCCTTCATATACTAGTAATATTTCTCAGCAGAAAGACTGAGCTCGGCAGACAACTCAGCATTTCTGCGCCCCTCTAATTCTAGCCTAGCCTCTTCCTCAGAAAGCCGGGTGTTCAGGACAACACCCTTCTGTTTCTCTTCTTCCAAGGCAAGCCTAGCGGTTTCTGCCTCTTGCTTAGCGGTTTCTGCCTCCTTCTTGGCGTCAGCCGCAACACCCAGAAGTTCCTCACGCTCAGACATCAATCTATCCAGCTCCTTCTGAACCTCTGCCGCTACTCGCGCGTCCTCCTCATCCAAATAATGAAGATGGCAAAAAGCAAAGAACAACCGAGAATGAACAAGATTTATGCGCTCTTGACGACTCTTGGCCAAAAATGCATCTCTTTCCCCTAGATGTGATAGCGTCCGCACTGCCAAAAGGGATGAAGACGCGAGAGAAGCGTTGCTACCATCAGACTCTACCAACTGGAGAGCTTCCTCCCTAAAACTGCTTAATTTAACCTAATGAGTAACAGGACCAGAAAGGGTGTATGCACTCACACCAGCTATCAGCTCGGAAGCAGCGTTGCCCCTTTCGATTGGAGGAGGAGAGATAGGAACAAAGGACAGGGTAGGGGGAGAAGGAGGATGACTAGCAGAACCCCCCACATCAGGACCAAAAGACCCACCCGCGGCAAACAGCACATTCGAGTTAAAACCCATACCAGCGGAAGAGGAATGAAGCCGAGAAGACTCACCAAAGGTTGGAAAGTCACCACCAAGGTTAGCACCTTGGGATGACTCAGGAAATACGCCATCTCTTGCGGGGGCGTTAGGAAAGGGATTAACGCTAGAAGAGGAAGGGCTGCTCTGAAAATCATGTAGAGCTTTCTTCTGACGGTCTGCGAGAAAGCCCAAAATAGACATGTTCTCGGCGGAAGGTGAACTAGCGGAAGCAGTGCCAACTCCCTAAAAAAGAAACGAAGCACAATAAGAGGACAACAAAGGAATAGAAGAAAATGATAGTAGCAGTAACGGCTAACGGTACCTGAACTGACGTAGAAACTAGGGGAACTCCCAAAGGAATGGTGTCGGCGGTGGTGACTCCCGATGAGGTAGTACCCTGAGGGAGAACGGGATGCCCACCGCTTGCTCTCCTACTTCTCTTTTTTCTCACGACACATACTCGCGAAGATGATGCCTGAGTAGTGTCAAGGGTAGCAGCAGTGGCAGCGGTAGCAACGGCGGCAGAGGCAGCGACGACTTCCTCTCTCTTCTTCTTCTCTCTTCTCTTTTTCCTCCTAATGTACTCAGGCTCCCAACCAGGCGGAGGTACTGCATAGTCGCAAAAAAACGTTAGTGTTAGTACTTCCCAGAAGAATAAAGAAAGGGGGACAAATACTCACCCATTTTGCACTCTTCAACATTCACCCCGTTAGCCACTTTACGGGTATCGACACTAAAGTCCAGTTGGAGAAGTGTCTGTAGCCAACCGTCCTCTAAAGCAGAAAGTGGTTTCCTACTACCCCAAGCCCCATTTTTGACTTTATGATTAAACCCGGTCCTCCACAAGGGCTCGGGCAGATCAGTGATAAAAAATCCCTCTTTCCAGCCAGCAATGGAAGACTCGAGGTTCATGAGTTTCCAGGTGAAGGGCTTTAAGGAATCATCATCATAACGGGGCACTATCAATATAACCCCTTTACGAGAATACAACTGAAAAATATTTTGAAGTAATGCTAGGGAAGGGGATTCAATTTCCTTAAATCGGTATAACGCCAAGAAAGCATAAACAACACAAATTACGTTAGGGCTCAATTGGGCCGGATTCAAGTCATAATCAATCAACAATTGTCTCACTAAGGGGTCAAGAGGAAGCCGAAACCCATAACCAAATACTTTGGTGTACAACATCCTACTATTATTAGGCATTTCGCTATTAAGGCGAAGCGACTCAGAAGCATCTCGAACTGAGTAGCCATCTGGAAATTGTGCATTAAACATAGCCAACCCATGATGAACCATGGGCAAAGTATACAGAGAAGTGGGCGTATTTTCAATCTTTTCTTCCCCAACAGACTTTTTAGAGCGACGAGTTCTCGCCATGATTCACAAAAAAGAGGAAGTAAGAAGAAAGAAATATGTGTACCTTCGACAAAGAAACACTAGGAAATCTGGAACAGAGAAGAAGGAGCAATGCGGATCATTTTTAGAAGGAAATAATATGTGGGAAAGGTGATAAAAAAGAAAAGAGGAGGCGGCGAGAACATTATATATAAACCTAGAAGGGTCAAAAGACACGACCAGTGAACAAACGACACATGGCATAAGGACGCGTCGGAAATAAGCGATACGCGTGAAGAAGCATAACTTTTCAAAGCGGCGAGACGCTTCAGTCCTTGTTGCTCCCTAGGAGGTGCTTGCCTCAAACGCTTCACCAAAAGAAAGACACGTGTCCCTCCTCATCATGACACTTTCAAATTGCATTTATTAGGGGATTTGCAGCATTTAATGCTCTAAAAAGAAGCACCAGCTCTGACACACAATCTCAGGAAACGTTGAGTTAACGAAAAGGCACCAGTGAGGTGTGACCAACGTTAGCACACCAAGACCCAAGAGTCAAGAAAAGAAGCAACAACAGTTTACAGTGTTTGCGTTATTACAAGACAACTTTATGATGATTTATTGAAAAATAAAGGAAATAAATGAAACATAAAAGCTAAGAGTCCTTCGCGGCAGTAGAATCATCCGATAGAGGAGATCGTCGAGCGACATCGCCCATATATTCTCCCCCTAACAAGGACGGGTTGTCTTTATCATCATCAACCTTATTCATTATGGCAGACGCATAGTTGGCAATCCTAGCCGGATCAAAGGAACCACTTTCGTAATAAGCTGTAAATCCAGAAGTAAAGGCCTCCAGGACCTTCTTCTTCCACTGTTCCATCCTTAACGGGACCCTAGCGAACTCCTCATCTCGAGCTGACATCTCTTCGCGAAAGAGAAGGTTCTTCTTTCTTTCTGTCGCTAATTCCGACTCCAGAACCTCAACCTTCGCTTTCCCTTTCAATCGTTCGCGTTCAGCTCCTTTTGCGAATCGTCATGAAGACGTGTTAACAGCTTCACCTGGTCTAACGCCCAATCGAGCTGCACTTTTTGAGCGGACATTGCGCGAGAAAAATCACGCGATTCATTATCATAAGCTTCGACCACGTAATCCAGATAACGCAAGGCATCTAGAGAATCATTCATAACGCGCGCGTAGCGAGCCCTCTAAGGAAGCTGTAGAAATTTCTCTTTTTCTCTGGAAGAGCTCATCATTTTCCCTACTAAGGTTGGCGTCAAGTCATCTCTCAAGAAAGGGTTTGACACCCCGGCAGCACAAAGACCGTCAAATGCAAGACCCGTCAGATCCAGGCGATAACACGGAACACCTTTAGGGCCCTCAAGAGAAAGATTGACCATTGGAGTCGGAGGAGAATCCTTACCACTTACTTCAGAAATAGAGATAAAAAACAACCGAGGAGGAACCTTGGGCGGCGGTTCAGAAATTGAATTTACAAAAGAAGTTGTTACCGCCACATCTGGAATACAGTGAGAAATGGGAGAATCAGGGGCGTTAGCCGGTAGAGTAGAATCTGTCTTTAACAAAACTTCATCGGCGGAAGAAATAACGATAGCTGGCGCTTTAGCAACTGTTACTGATTGAGAGGCACTTGCCGAAGAGACATTAGGCATCACGGTAGACACCATACTAGCAGCGTTACAAGAACACACCGGTAGCTTACCCACCTACATCTACTCTGAGCTTCTTCTGCTGAGCTGAGGAGGCATGAATGAGGTTCGACTTGATAACCATATCCTCGTTGTCGGTGCCAGTGTCGGTGTCTGTGTCCATACTAGTGTCGGTTACCCTAGTCGTAGACTGACTTAAGTTTATTCCCCCACGACGATCCGGTAGTCAGTTATCAATAAAATGAGAAGCTCGGGCGGATATACCACGCCCGCCCTTGGCAACTGTTTTAAATCTTCCCCTCTTAGGAGGAACATTTTGACGACTAGAGCCCCCGATAGGGGGAGAAGCTGGTAGCGTGCGGAGCGGCACCACGTTTAAAGGAGCGGTAGCCCCTCTAGACGATTGACCGTCAACGTCTCCTGTCAAGAGAGCACGTTGGCGCAACAAACAGATCAAGAAGAAAATGAGAAAAAGATGAACTTACTTATAACGCACTCTTCTAGAAGACGGTATGAAGCAAACTCTCGGATACGGTAAGACGTATCACTGTCCAACAGGAGGTTAGCCTGATCCAACTCGCCTCTGGTTAGCACCACCGGGTTTACCCAGACGGGACCGATAAGTTCTCGGTTAAAGCCTAAACGCCACAAAGGGGAAGCCAATTTAAGAATGAAGAAGCCACTCTTCCAATCAGCCACAACTTCCTCAAAGCCCCGAAACCTCTGCCAGAACGATTGCACAAACGCATCATTCCACCTCGGGGTGATGTTGATTAAACAATTACGGCAGGTCATGCTAAATAATTTCTGAATTAAATTTACAGAAGGAGCAAAAATACCCTTCAATTCACAAGCGCGAAGAAAGGCATAAATTTTGCACCAAGAAGATGGGGTTATTTGTGCAGGATTAAGGCTATGCTCTCGCAGCAGCTTTCCTACCGAAGCATGAAGTGGGACCCGAAAACCATAAAGAAACAATTTAAAATAAACCATCCTATAATTTCCCCACAGAGGATCATGAAGACGCATGTCACCATCCGGGACGAAAGGAGTATAACCAGGGGGAAAGTGATACCATTACCCTCTAACTCAGTATTCAAAATAGCCTCACATGAAAAAATACTGGGTGTTTGTTCGATATTTGGATCTACAAACATCTGGAATACTCGAGTGGCTCTAGTCCTATGCATAATAAACCAATGAATGGAAAATCTGAAGGGTGAAGGGAAATACCTTGAAAGGAGAGATTTGTGAGGAAGCCGGCGGAGGACGGCGGACGAACGAGGTATTCTTCATAAAGAAAGCAGGAAGAAGAGAAGTGAGGAAATTTTAAACGAGAGCAAAAAGAGTCAGAAAGAGGAGATGGTTCCTTTTTAAAGGACTAAGTGCCACCACATTAATTGAGTTACCAGTCGTATAACGACGCGTGTAAAAAGAAGTTTGGCCACGTGGAAAAGTGTGAGGAAGTTATTCGGCATGACTTTCCAAGCAACGGTTATTCTTGACCAAGTCAAGCGTTCGTGGAACGGTTATTTTAGAATTGCTAACGCTTAAGGAGCTAACGGGGCGGTATCATAGCAAAAGAAAGAAAAAATAAAGAACACCACTTTATTCATCAGAAGCCATACGACATCTACAACACGCCTAACGCATAAGCATTAATCCTCATCAGGTCAGGATAAGTCATAATAATAAACATCGTCCTCTGGAGACGGTGGCCCACTATTGTAAGGAGGGAAGGGCTCGTCAATCCTTCGCCTATTATTCAACTTTAGCCAGTCTAATTCCTCCTTAGCGGCGGGGATAGTTACACCAGCATCAATGTTGCCAGAAGAACCCCCCTCGAAGGGACGATCAGTAGGGAGAAGCAGCCCGTCACCCTTTTGAACAAAGGGAGTGCGGGGCTCGGAAAGCAAAGGGAGATGCCTTTCTCTTCTTGGACTTTTTGTGATTCTAGCGCTTGGGAGGCCGTCTTCTCAGGCATGGAGAGGGGGGATCATCCGAGTCCGGTAAAGTAGGAGGGGTCTGCGAGGAATCACGCTCAAGGGCATCCGCAAAAGGAGAATCGGCCATGAAAACTGCAAATGACCTCAATAAAGAAATAACAAAAGGAAGATGAACAGGAAAATGGAAGGAGAAACCCCATTAAATAGTCGGAGTAAAGAAACCTCCCGGGGGAAATTAGTGAGCCTCGAAAAGAACAACTATAATCATAGAAAATCAGAATCTGCAGCCACGCCTGTTCGAGTTTCCCACTAAATCTAGGAACACCGAATAACCGTCCAATCAATTAGCACTGAAGAAACGACGCGGGATTAATGCGGAACAATTAGTGAGAATGATTGTCGCCACTTGGCAATCAAAAAACGCCAGTGCTACAGTAATCCGACCAACGAGGAACTCATTTTCGGTTGGGCTTGTGATATGGTTACTCCGCTAAAGCACTAACTAGCATATGGCAAAAGGAAAAGAAGGCACGGACGAAAGACGTCTTATTTATTAACGGCCTAACGACCCTAGGATTACATCTACAAGCCACACAAGAAGACATAAAAGGAAGACCAAAGGGGCGCGACGACAGCAGAAGGTCAAGCATCGAACCCACCGTCATCCTCCCCTGGCACACCACGTGGAACCTCCCTCAAGGCATCAGCAACGGAGGTCAGCTCGGCGGAACAGATCCTCATACCCTTCAAGCAGCAGGCCAGCAAGTCCTTCCTCTGCTAGCAACATAGCAGTGACTACCACAATATGGGAGATGGTGGCGGCCAGCTTTGTCACGCTCTCCAAAGGGCTGAAATCCTCTAGAGACATCCCCAGTTGCTTAGACAAAATAGGGGTCGACATCCCCTGCAGTTCCAGAACATCCTTCGAGGTCTTGGTTATCATCCTCTCTAGGAAGCTGATGTCACCCTCGGTGAGGCTCTTCAAAGTCAGAGCTTTGGAGATCAAGAAGTTTCTGGTTAGCTCATCCATAGTGAAAATGCTAAAGAAAAAATGAAGATGATATGAGAAACTTGCATTGATAAGATCTGATTTGTTTGTTGTAGGATAGTAGAG